>JAMPIV010009005.1:120000-219425 GCA_024509875.1 Oreohelix idahoensis
GGACCAACGCACCATATTAGGAGAACCTTTTTTTCAATAACGTTGAAAGTGGTGCCATAATGGAGGACAGATTCTCAATGAATCTTCCATAGAATTGTATCAATCCCAAGAGACTACGCACTTGCTTTTTTGTCTTCGGAACCGAGATATTTAATATCTTTGAAATGTTTTGGTCCTCTGTCTTCAACAGACCATGACCAACTCGATGACCTAGGAAGGAAATTTCACTAAACCCAACAAAAGCTTTAGAGGGTTTAGCAGTCAAACTATGCTCACGTAGAGTAGATAGCAATTCCTTCAGACCCACATAGTGTTCTTCCCAAGTATCGCTGAAAAGACAGATGTCGTCTAAATATGCAATGACATCTGCACGATCTGATAGAATTCGTCGCATCATGCGTACGAAAGTCGCTGGGGCGTTCATAAGCCCGAAAGGCATAAAATTCCATTGAAACAGACCCCTAGGTGTCGAAAAAGCAGTGAGAGGTTTGGCGTGTTCCGTCAATGGGACTTGCCAATAACCTTTCGACAAGTCTAGTTTAGTAAAGAATTTAGCTTTAGAAAGTCTAATAAGTAGATCATCTAATAACGGCATAGGTTCAGCATCGAACTTCGTAACTTGATTTAATTTGCGATAATCAACGCAAAGACGTATGTTATTGTCTTTCTTTCGAACAATAACTATCGACGAAGAATAAGCTGAAGTGGATGGTTCAATTATTTGTAGTTGAATCATTTCATCCAATTCTTTCTCGACTTGTGCTTGAAAATGAATAGGTATTGGGTATGGTCTTACTCTGATCGGATTACGATCAGTAAGTATGATGTCATGTTCTATGACATCTGTGTGTCCAGGAATGTCGGTAAGGACATCCTGATATGATTGTAACGTAGAGGATACTTGACGCTGTTCCTCAAAAGACAAGTTGGAAGAGACTGTAACGTCTCTCCACGATTCCGTTGAAGTAAGTGGAATCGCAGGAAGAGGTAAGTTCACGTCAGAAAAAATAGTTTCCTCATCCTGTATAACGGACAGGGATGAGATGTGACCATGTTGAACTGGAGAGTCGTCCGTCGCCTGGAAAATAGGCTGTAAATAGTCTGGACGTTCAATAAACTCTGTTAGCATATTTATATGGAAGGTTTTATGCCTTCCATCCACATCGACAATATAGTCGACATCAGAAATTTTCGAGACTATAGTGTATGGACCCTTCCAAGAAATGAGAAGTCTATTCTCTCTTGAGGGCAGTAAGACATATGCTTTGTCTCCAGGACAAAGTTGACGTAGGCGTCTTTTCTTATTAGCAAATCGCCTAGCTTTTTCTTTCGCAAATTCGGAAGATGAAGTTGCTAACCTGCACGATTCGATAATCTTTTCCCTAAGAGCTATAACATATTCATATGACGATTGTGTATCATCGTCGATATTATCGGAAGTTATCAAATCGTGTAACAAGGACATTGGCCCGCGCGGTTGCGCGCCAAAGACAAGTTCGAAAGGAGAAAACCCTGTATGCTCGTTGGGAACCTCTCTATAGGCAAAGAGGACTGCAGGTAAAACCCTGTCCCAATCTTCAGGATGATCCTCCGTTATCTTGCCAAGTAAGTTCTTTAGTGTCCTGTTAAGACGTTCTACCAATCCATTGGACATTGGATGATAAATACTACTGAGAGACCTTTTAATGTCTAGCGTAGCCATTACCTGAGACATAACGTCCGAAATTAACTGAGTGCCGTGATCCGACAGTATTTCTCCGGGGAATCCCAGACGAGAAAATACGAGCCAAAGAGCATCAGCGATATCGACAGTTGATATGCTCTTCAGAGGAATAGCCTCTGGCCAACGCGTGCACATGTCCACGCAAGTGAGGATAAATTGGTGTCCTCTGGCTGACTTAATTTTGAACGGACCAATGATGTCTATAGCCATTTTCTGAAACGGCCGAATCGGAATATCTGCAGCCTGAATAGGAGCAGCATGTCTCGGACCCCTAGACTTGACCTCTTGACAAATTTTGCAAGATCGGCAATAAATTCGGATGTCTTTATTCACGAATGGCCAAAAGAATGACGCAAGGACTCTAGTTTTAGTTCTGGAAAAACCCATGTGTCCCGCACACTGAGAATCGTGTGCATGCCGAAGAATTAAGGCTCTCATACACTTAGGCACAAGAATTTGCGAGTGCATAGACTTGTCCGAGTGTTGTACCATTCGTACCAATATACCATTCTTCATAGTGATATACGATTTGTGATTCGTATTTTGATTGGGATCCCCTTTCTTTGCAAGAAGGAAGTATTTCTTCAAAGAAGGATCCTCTTCTTGACGTTTAACAAACGAGTCATGGGAAATCACCAAGTGCTCGTCTTGGCTATCAACTTCATTACTATTATCAGATGAAGTTGGGGGATTAAGAGCTTGAGCTCTTGTCACCACTGCATTGACCGTTTGAATGTTTCTTTCTTCCCAACTAGAAATTTGTTGCGGGGTGCATTCCTTAACCCCATGAATACGACCGATTATAAGATCCGCAATAGGATTAGGAAGAAGACATGCATGGACATCTCCTGTGAAGAAAGGAGTGTCAATCCTAATAATAGCAGTAGGATAGCTTTCCATAGTACCACCAAATGTAACACATTTGATTGTTTTTCCAGTGGCACAGCAAGGATCTATCAGAGACTCCTTAACCCCGACGGTAGTACATCCCGAATCGAAAAGTACTGAGACTAGCCTATCATTTATTAGACCTTTATCTAAGATGAGAGATCCTCTCCCATCATGCGCAACTGTAGCAGGTAGAGCGGAAGAGGGTGACCACAACTTAGCGTAGATACAGTTGATGAGTCAAACAATGTTAAGCATTGGGGGCATTCAGTTGCTCTCCCAAAATCGAAAGCACAACCAGTGATAGCCCTAGAGTTACCACTATCATTTACTGTATTACAGGCTCCATCAAACTCTTGTTGCGCAGAGTTTGCCTGTTGGTAAGGTCTTTTCTTGTTAAACCTAGGTCTACCTCGATTATCATTTCCCCTGTAATTATTTCGACTATCATTTCCCCTGTAATTGTTATCATATTGCCTATTGTAATCATCATTCCGGTTTGAATCCCGGTTTCTAAATTCACCATCGTCATAATCTTGACGTCGAGAATGATTACCTCGAAAATTTGAATAGTTATTATTTGGATAGCCTTTACGAAAGTGTCTCAAATTATTACCACTAAAATTACGAGAACTACCATCTTGTCTCCACTGCATAGACGAAGAACCATCATGTGTTGGATTACTCCGCTTCTGAGTGTAATTTTGATTACTTCCCCTATTCCAATTTTGTTGAGCACCCTGAAATTTTTTTCTGAAATTAGGGCCATATGGTGTTGCCGAAGCAGCTGGCAACCCTTCTTTCACTTTAGAATTGCTAACTGTAGCATGGGGATGTGCTGTGGCATACTGACAACAGTATTCCTCCATTTCTTTTAAGTTTTTAGGCTTACGCTCATGAAGGAATGCAAGAAAAGAATCATTAACAGATGACAAAACCTTATCTCGCAATAATAAGTCCATTAGACCTTCATATGTTTTCTCAATCTGAGACAACTCAACCCATCGTGTAAATGTACGACGTATCTTTGTAACAAAATCAGAGAAATCTACTCCATTTTCTGGCAACATTGTCCTAAAACGAAGACGATAGTCTTCTTGTTTTAATTGGTATTTCTTTAGTAATGCTGCCCTGACAACATCATAATTAGTCCTCTCATGTTCGTCTATTGTCATAAGAGTAGTCACTGTGTCACCTGTAAAAAATGGCATCAGTTGTTCAACATATTTTTTCCTTTTTTATGTTATGCGTATCGCACAAAAATTGGAATCTATCTAGATAATCTGCTACGTCATCCTTTAAAGGATTGAAATGAGGCAATTTAATCCTACTAACAAACTCCTTTGTCGTACTCGAAGTTGTTTGCTGAGCACCCGTACTCGCCAATTTCAATTTCTCTAACTCCAAAATTGCGAGTTTTTTCATCAAGTTCCATCTTCTGTTTTCTTTCCTCATGTTCCATTTTTCTAATTTCAGCCTCAGCAGCAGCTTGAAGTTTTTTTTCCTCTGCAGCAGCTTGAGCTTGAATTTTTTTGTCTTCCATTTCCATCTGGAATTTTCTTTCATCAGCTTGAGCTTTTCTCTCCTCAGCCTCTCTTTGATACCTTCTTTCTTCAAGTTCTAATCTTCTATTCTCAGCTTCTAGCTTCTTTAGTTCAGCTTCTGCTTTCAATTTAATTTCCTCTTTTTGTTTCTTTTCTTCTGACTTTAATGCAATGGCGAATTGAGCAGATGAATATTCTTCCAATTCTTTACCAGACTTACCAAGGGTCAACCCTTGCTGGATGAAGAAATCCAATGTAGACATTCTGTCTAATGAGATCAGAAACCTGAAAAAAATTAAATAAATTACCTTATCCCACTTCAATGGGAGACAAGTCTGAAATGCTAGACTTGTATACTCACTTCACTTTATTTTACTGTCTTAGTCTTAGACAAAGACTTTGTATGTTCCTCTTGTTTATAATGTACCCAAAAAATCACTTGAGTACCTGTGGGAAAAAAAAAAATCCCTTATATCCCACTCACTATGGGCACAAGTCTTTTTTTATAAAGAACTTGAATATGTATTTACCTTGTCTCAATCTTTGTAGATAACAAGTCTTTTATCAAAGAACTTGTATAAATATCTTATATAATATTATTTAACAAACTCTATATGAAGAGTCTACCTTATCAATAATATCAAAACATGACCAAGTATGTGTATGTAGACTGTGCATGACAGTAATGTAGTACAACCAAAAAAAAAAAAAAAAATACAAAGACAAAAATACAAAACAATACAAATGGCAACACTGTTTTAACCAAAAATGTGTAGAGAAATACACAAGAAAGGAGAGACCTACAGAATACAAACAAAACAAATCGACAATCAAAACTGAAAAACAGACAAAATATTACAAAAACAACGTTAAGTACAATTACATCACAGCTAACATCAATAGCGACCAATTGTCACTAGCAAATTTCCAAATTAAGAAAATTTGCACCTACAGACCGCTTACAGTAAGCCTCGATCAAGTGGCATATTTACCGTAAGACCCACCAACCGAAAAACCCGCAGAAAAAAAATACACCAAAAACAGTAGAAGTGACATAAACATATAGCAATCAATTTCAATGTGTTGCAGAACAAGTTCAGTCACAGCTGAAACTAAAATAAATTTCTTGCTCCTTGCGAACACAGAAACGAAATGTCAAACGCGCACTGAACGTCAAATCCACTGTAACATAAAGTATTCACGAACCAAAGTTACTATGACCTTCTCAAATTAGGGCTTGCACATTGAATGTTTACAATTTCACGTACTGTTTACAGACACTTGACCTCCAACAATGTAGCTTGAATGCTCTGACCTAGAAAAGTCTGTTGTTGAATGAAACGTGTCACAACCCGCAGTACTGTTTACAATAGGAACCCGCCTTCTATGCAGTTATGGTCCACGTAGCAAATGCCTAGATGTTAACTTCAGTACATGTCTTGTTATGGTTTATGTAGCATTATGATATAAATGCTCGTACTGTTTATTTGGGTCAACTGTTGATGACCTATCTCTGTCCTGTTGTAGCCAAAACTTGCAAGTGTAGAATTAGCGTTGTGTGTTACGGCTGTCCCGTGTGTAGCTTAGACCCACAGATCAGAAGTGTAATGTGTACTTGTCCTTCTTGTAACTTTCTCGACAAAACTGGAGACATCATACATGTAACAGCCAACCAGGAATGTAAATTTCTGGATCCATAAATGTCAACAATAATGTCAAATGCTCGCTCTGTTCTTTTTAAACCCACAGATCTGGTCCATCCGAAATGTAAGTTTCTAGGCCACATTGGCGACAAGAAATGTATCATAAGAGCCCACGTAACTGGTCCACCAGAAATGTAACTGTCTTTTTTTTCTTGTTGAGGTGATCACTGGCCCAAGACAGTATACATGTTGTTAGATGTGTAGTGCGAGCGTATGATGAATTGAGTGTGGGTGCGAATGAAGACGCGAATGTGTTTAGGCTCGTATAGATGTAGATCCTGCAACCCATACTCTCACATGCAGTAATCAAGGATGCTTTGACACTGCAGGCATGTTTCAAGACATTTATTGACGGGAACACACATAGTATCAACAGGAACAGTCAGTGTAACAAGGTCATGCTGACCTGACATCGATAGGTATACATTTGGCATTCAAAAAGGTAAACATCAGAATAGACGTGCATGGTCAATAGCAAAGTTCTTCAATAATGACAGTTCGTAGCGTCGCCCTTGGCGTCTCTGACTAAACGCGTCAGATGCCTTAGTTACCTTGACACATAGGTGCAACTTGGCACTCCCGCCAATTGCACATATCAGGCTGTAGTATAATAGCCGAAAGCACAGGCCTCGTTCTGACGTCGGCCGTGTACTTCTGTTAAATAGGTTATCATCAACCCTGCAGTAATACTTATTGTAGATAGAAGTTCCGCCAATCTGCGGCTCCCACAATATATCTTCGTCACTGGATTTCTGGACAATATAAGACTAACAGTCTTGGATGGCTACCTCGAGCACAAATATATAAGTTCTGAAATGGCGGATCCGTGAACTGCTGTTCACCCTAGGTAATCCTTTACATGTTCTGCCACCGAAAAGCGTAATAATGCATAAAGGTCGGTATTACCTGGTAAATGAATCCTCAGAACTACACAAGGAATTCTGTCGTCATCCCGACGCACAGAGATTCACTGGGGAAAACTGCCATAGCAGTTACTTCGAAGATTCTCCCCGAAAAACAATGGACTCTTGGTCCCTTCAGAAAAACAGGACCTCCCGGCTTCCCGGAAGTATATCTCACTCCCGCTTAAAAAAACCTTCCCATAGGCCTACGCCCGAACTGACAACCTCTGACCCTAAAGGTCAAACACAATGAATGAATAAACAAGGGAAGACAACCCCTAATCAACCTGACATCGCAGGTAAAGACACAGTTATACTTATGATACAAACATAAGCAAATAACTTGACAGATGACTCCGTCGAAAATGACAGCAACAATATATATATATATATATATATATATATATATATATATATATATATATATATATATATATATATATGGTCACCATAAACCTAACCTCATCCTTAACTCTAAATGGTACGAAAATACACATATTAAACATACTCGATGGCAATAAAGGTAAAGATTACCAGAATCTCAGTAAAAAGAGTTGTCAGAAACATTCAAGTTGAATAAATTCAACTCAAACAAGGATTTTCGTGCTCTTTTTCCACAAAATGTTTATGGTTCGGTGGTACGGCAGCGTCCATGTTTGTACTTTCACTTTTGTAAAATCACTATTATCAGTTCTACCGTATTCGCTAGCAGTAAAATATTTTGTTCGTTTCAAGCTTAGTGGCCAGATTTTTCAATGCGGAATCAGATTATGCCCAGCAATTGCCGATACGGTTGTAAACAGAAGAGTTTGGTGCTTTTAAAATATGACATACGCCGTACGTCTTATAGGTGTATGGGAACGAAGTATCGCGCTACATCCGTGACGTACTCGGTACGGCACAGCGACAAAAATTGTCAAGATTTATGCCGTACGGCGTACGTCATAATGGTGCTGAGAGGGTTAATAATTAGGCGAAAAAACCCGTACAGACCGTATGTACGGGCCGTACACGTCTAAAAATGCAAACACCCTGTACAGATTATGGGTAAACCATAGCGTGTGGCATGTATGGACTTCTTTCCATGCCACGATGTCAAACTGTCCAGTATTTGCTCTCTTTGTTTTCCCGTATCTCTTTTTCCTTCAATCTTACCTGTTGTTACAATATATTCCAGCTTTCCTCTTCTCATAACATGCCCAAAAAAAGTGGATTGCTTCTGTCTAACTTGTGAGAAAAGTTTCATTTGCGCATTGGCCTCTTTCAGGACATCCTCATTACTCTTTTTGGCTGTCCATGGTACTTTTAACATTCTTCTGTAAAACCACATCTCTGTTGCCTCTAATGCCTTCCCTGTTTGTTTATTAATTGTCCATGACTCATTCCCATATGTCAGGATTGGTTCTATATAACAATGAAGAACTCTCTTTCTTACTTCCAATGACGGGACCCAAAGATGCAGCAATAGAGAATGCAGTCAGTGACCCATTGCTTGACTACTTGCATCAGGGTCAGCGAACCAGAGCTGACCAAGACCCTACTCCACCTCCTCGTGGTGGTCCTGGAAACAGGCTGCAGCAGTGCAGTCTGGCTGAGCGAGTAGGGATGGCAGAGGGAAGGCAAACCCGGTCCCAAAAAATGCCGTGCAGAAGTCGGATGTGTCGACCGAAAGGTGCAGATATCACAGCTCCGGCGTAAACAGACACAACGCAACCAACGTCTTTTTCAGGACGAATGAGGAAGAAGAAGAACTTCCAATGACAAAGAATTGTTGCATAAAATACTCTTCATTTTATAGAATGCTGCTTTTGCTTGAGCGATTCTGCTCTCCACTTCTGAGATGCATCTTCCATCCATTGTTATTAATGTGCCCAGGTATTTGAATTTATTGACTTGTTTTAAAACGGTTCCATTTACTTTGATATTGCATTATGGGGAAGCCCTTTTATTTGAGATGACCATTACTTCTGTCTTTTTGCTATTAAGGCTAAGGCCTTTATTTTCACTTTCTATCACTATGGTATCAACCATTTCGTGCAGCTTTTTTTCACTTTTTGCTATTGAAACTGTATCATCAGCGTATCTCAAGTTGTTTATATTATGTCCGTTGAATGATATTCCTGGCATGTCCTCTAGAAATCTCATTATATTTGGACTGTACAGATTGAACATATCCAGTGACAGCACACATCCCTGCCTGAACCCTTTTTTACTTGCTGAAATGTTCCTATTTGGCTGCTAATTCTTACAGCTGCTGTTTGTTGCCAGTACATGTTCTTTATTATCTTCAAGTCCTTTCCATCAATGTTGATGCTTTCTAACATTTTGATAATTTCCTCATGTTTCACTTTGTCAAATGCCTTAGTGTATTCTATAAAGCACAAGCACAGATCTGTCTTCACCTCTATGGCTCTTTCTATTAATGTTCTTATAATATATACAGCATTGTTTGTGCCTTTACCTTCTACAAATCCACACTGTTCATCACTGATTTCTGGTTTAATTTTATTTCTCACTCTTCTCATGATAATTCGTAATACTATTTTGGTCACATGACTCATAAGACAAATGGTGCGATGTTCTTCACATTCCATGGCTCCAGGTTTCTTGGCAAAGCCATGAATATGGATTATAGCAGATCAGCAGGTATTTGACCACTGTTGTAGATGTCATTTAAGCATGGTGGCACATGGCATCCCCTACCTCTGCCACAAGTATTGGAGGTCCTTCATAACTGTCCTGTTCATTCAAATCTGTTCTTTCATCATCATACAGCTCCTTGATGTATTCTGTCCACCTTTCTATCATGTTCTCATGACCCATTAATAATGTTCCTTCTTTTGATTTCAAACAGCCAGTGACTGTTTGTG
This sequence comes from Oreohelix idahoensis, assembly GCA_024509875.1. Classification (NCBI taxonomy): domain Eukaryota; kingdom Metazoa; phylum Mollusca; class Gastropoda; order Stylommatophora; family Oreohelicidae; genus Oreohelix; species Oreohelix idahoensis. The sequence goes on from JAMPIV010009005.1 coordinate 129,631, forward strand.
TCCTTCTGCCAGTTAACTCCTTTATTTGCTTGTACATAGATTTTGTGTCTTTTCAGTTCTGCACTTCAAGCTCTCTGCACTTCTGGTTTAGCCATGCTTCTTTTGCTGTTTTACATTTGTTTATTATTTCATTATTTAGTCTGTCATATTCTTTGTTGTCTTGCTTCTTCTTCCTTCTTGCATCCGTCAGTTTTAAAATTTCATCTGTCATCCACTTCTAAGGCTAAGTTTAACTTGATGTTGTTTGAAGCTCGCTTTACTTTCTTCAATTTTATTCTAAGTTTTCCTATTACTGGTACATGATCGCTGTTGCAGTCTGCGCCTGGCCTAGTTTTCACAGATTTCAAACTGTTTCTAAATCTCCTGCATATTAGTATGTAGTCAATCTGATTATTAACATTGTTCCCTGGACTTTTCCATGTCCAAAGGCGTCTAGGATGCTGTTTAAACCAGGTGTTTCTAGTGTCATATTATGCATTCTTGCCCACTCTATCAGTCTGTCACCTCTCTCATTTCTTTCTCCCAGGCCATAACACCAGTCACATCATCAACTTTTTCATTTCCAACCTTTGCATTGAAGTCTTCAAGTAGAACAGTTGTCTCATGAAATTTACACTGAGTCATTGCCATGTCAAGTTCATTGTAAAATGTGTCTATTTCTTCTTCTGTACTATCTGCTGTTGGGGCATATATTTGTATAAAATTGATATCAATTGGTCTGACACTCAATTTAACTAACAGGACTCGATCTGATATTGCCCAAAATCCCTTTACTGTTCTTGCCCTTTCTGCATCTAATATTATGCCTACTCTTCTTTCATGTTTATTTCCACCAGAATAAATTATTTTGTAATTGTCAGAATACATTTCACCTGTTCCGGTATATCACATTTCACATAGCCCCAATACATTTACATTCATTCTTTCCATTTCCATCTTGATGTTATCTAATTTTCCAGTCTGCATTAGTGTCCTGACATTCCAAGTTCCTATGTTTAAGTTATCTTTAATTCTAATTTTGCTAACAGTAGCTTGATGATGATCGGGTATCACCTGTAGCACATAATGCTCCCTACCGGATGAGGTGATTCCTCTGGAATCCCCCTTAACGTCTTCGTCTTTTACTAGGAAGTTGTTTTGATTCGTAATTAATAAATCACCTCTGATTTATTAATTGACTACAGTGGCTGAATTTAACACTATCTCAGAAATTGTCGTCTTCTTCACCTTTTACCTCCCTTTAACACAAAGGCTTCTAAGCTCAAATCTTTTTCATTTGAAAATTCTACTAAGACCATTCCATGTCTTCCTCTTTTGTTCTTATTTCTGTCTCCAATTTTTTGTCTGTCTTTTTCCAGGTTGTCCTCCATTTTTCTACCCCAATGCTTCCATAATAAGAACTACATTGTAATGCTTAACAGTTATTTTCTCAGTGTATGTTGTAACAAATTTTCTCAGTGTATGTTGTAACAAATTTTCTCAGTGTATGTTGTAACAAATTTTCTCAGTGTATGATGTAACAAACTCATTTCTCTTCCTCATCTCTTGTTCCACTGGTACTTCTTGTCTTATTCCTTCCCTCATTTCCACAGCATCGACCTTTGTGACCCCTTTTGCATTTCTGCTCTGTATAAGCACCCATTAATGACTGTTTTTTAACTGTTTGGCTATTAGATTACTGATGATCACACAGTGTATTTTAATTATGATTTAAAGCAGAGGTTCTTAACTCTTTTTTGTGCCATGAACCCCTTTTCATTGTCTGGTTAAAGCTACAAGCTCCTCTGATTGCTCGTCGACGGTTACTGACCTTTCCTTAGGACAAATATACATAGATGCATAATTAAAATTTTTGCATAGATATAATAAATGTTATATATAATATTTTTAATTTGATGATGAAATAACCCTTTCAACCACTTATGGCTTATAATTATATTGTTTTCAATTCCAAATAATATGAATAATTGCCGATACGTGATTTTTTTTTTTTTTTTTAAATAAAGACGAAGTATCCCGTTCAGTGGATTATATTTAGGATATAATGTACTAAATTCAAGATAATAAAATCTGCTTCCCGATATCTAAAAATAGTATCTTCTCCCCGCTCCTGTTAGTAAAGAATTGTTAAGTTTAAATAGTCATACCGAAATACAAAAATAATCTGTAAAAAGAATATATTTATTTAAATGCAAAATATTATGATAATTTTCCTAGTACACATAGTGAAAAAATTCAAGATGTTAGTTTATGCAGGTGTACATCCTATAATCAATTCATAGACCCCCAAGGGGATCCGTGTACCACAGGTTAATTAACCTTGATTTCCTCATCTTCTTCTTCGTTCATCTTCAGATGTCAACTTGAATAAGTTCCAAGAAAGCAGTGGTCAACCTAAGGCAGATGAAATCTCTGTAGATTTTCTCCAGGAATGGTACTGGTGATGGCCATATGCGTTTTCGCTGTTCCTCATATGTTGGGCACCTTTGAAGCAGATGTTCGGCAGTCATTTTATCAGTGCCACAGTCACACTCATCAGTAGTTCCTATCTTTAATTTGTTGAATAGATGGTATCTCAATTGATTATGACCTGCGCAAAGTCTGAAGATGACCACTTGTTCACTTCTGCTGAGCTGGTAATATGATTCATTTTTTGTATGGCCTGGATGCTCTTCTTCCCACTTGTGCCTGTACCTGTGCTTGATAAAACTCTTGGCCTCCTCATAAGTTATATTTGTGTCAAGTTGAGGAAACTTTCCCCCTTCCTTTGCCAATCTTCATTTCCAGGGATGTTGCAATGAGAAGGGATCCACTGTATCACAACTCTTTTGTATTGCTGACATAGTCTGTGAAGTGTTACTCTTAGGTCATCCAGTTCAGCATTACTTTGACTTTTCAGCATTGTAATTACTGACAGCACATCTGAGAAGACAGCTACTGGTCTCTCTGAGCTTTCTTCTGTCATTAGAATTTCTGATGCAGTTTTTAAGGCCTCTGCCTCTGCTCTGAAGTTACTTGAAAATTTCCCTGTTGCGACAGCTAACTTTTTTGTGTGTGCCATTGCTAAAGCTCAGGAAGACTCCTCCACCCCCATCTTCTGTTGCATTAGTTGCTGATCCATCTGTGTATGCATGGATCCAATTGTTGATTGGGTAATGTTTCTCTATATATTTTGTGGTTAGGACTCTCCTTTCTGTTTTATTTTGGCTGTTCTTTCTCTCAATACCAGGAACGTTTTCTATCATTTCAGGGAAGCACTGTTGTTTCCAAATTGGTAGCTTGTGTGCAGTACATATTGCGTAGCTGTTGATATTGTGTTTATGGGGTCTGCTCTCATCTTTGTTTTGACTGTCTCTACAAAGTTGCTTTGCTTCAGTCTTCCCCTTCCAAGTCCATTTATTCTCTGGTGCATTGGGTGGTCTATCAGCCTCCTGAATTTCTCGGCTTGTTGCTGGGCTCTGCTATCTCTTCCCGATATCTAAAAATAGTATCTTCTCCCCCCTCCAGTCAGTAAAAAATTTTTAAGCTTAAATAGTCATACTGAAATACAAAAATAATCTGTAAAAAGAATATATTTATTTAAATGCAAAATATTATGATAATTTTCCTAGTAAACATAGTGAAAATAAAATTCAAGATGTTAGTTTATGCATGTGTACTCCCTAGAATCAATTCATAGACCCCCAAAGGGGTCCATGTACCACAGGTTAATAAAGCTTGATTTAAAGAATGATGTTGCATGTTTGCAGATCATCAGTGGATACCAGATTCCCAAGCCTAATGACAGTGCCAAGGGTGAGGTCATCGACCCATTTGTAAAGATTGAATTGTATGGAGTGCCGTCAGATGCAGCAGAGTACAAAACTAAAGTTATTGAAAATAATGGTAATTTTTCTTAGTAACCCAAAACAGTAGCAGACCTTCCAATGTTATTGATCTACTTCTGTTTCATTGTCTTGCTCGATTTGAGATTCTCTCATGCAGACCAGATAACAAGATCTTTTATATTTGGACGTTGATCCTAATATAATTTACAGCCCTTGTGTTATGAGGCAGAACTCCTTTTTTTTTAAAAGAGAGAGAGAGAGGTCCTCTATATGTCAGCATAGTTTCATTTATAACATTTTAGAGCAGAAATGAAAAATATTTTGTTCATATTACTCCTTAATATGCAAGCTCATTTTCTTACCTGCAAGAGTTCTTAATCATTAATCATTACTGTCACAAAAAGGAATGAGTGAATAGAAATATGTATACTGTATGGCTGTAAGAGTATCAGTGAGAGAGAATTACTAACAACAGCTCACCATGACCTATCTAAGGGTATGTCACACATCAGACCAAAACTATTGTGTAGAATTACAACCGTCTTTGAATGCTTGATTTATACCAAATATACTCTGTCTTCAAAAGGTGAACTTCACTTACTTTCCTTAGACGTAAAGTCAGATGAAATAAAAGATTTGTACCTTTTTCAAGAAAATGCCTTAGTTTAAAGGTAACGCTAAACACAATCCATGGATAGCAGTGTCAAAAAGAAGCATATCAATTGTTCACCAAAATATTTGTCATTACTGTGCTGTTGGTTTCAATAATAGTATTCTTTCTTTCATTTAGGTTTAAACCCCCGATGGTATGAAACTTGCACCTTCAAAATCCGTGTGCCTGAGTTAGCTCTGTTGAGATTTACAGTCAAAGATGAAGACCGAGGAAGGGATGATTTTATTGGGTTCTACTGTTTGCCAGTGCTCAGTATTCAGGAAGGTTAGTCAAGTAGCATAGAAATATTAGCTTATATTTTTTTTTTTTTTTTCGTATGCCCGCTATTACTCGAGGTGAAATCTCAGGTTAGTGTGTCTAACCAGAGGCTGATTTTACGTGAGTATCCCTTTTTTTCTTGCACAGAGATAGGTGTCCCTCGCCATTCAGGCAGACACTCGCCAATTTCGGACTTAGGAGTCGCTAGTCCCTGGTCGACGACACTTCTTCAAATGTCTTCGCCAGGGCTCGAGTTAATCCAGTCCAAATCCTGGTCGACGAAAAATCTTCAAATGTCCTCGCCCGGGTTTGATCCTGGGTCACCCGGTCGCCAGCGCAGCGTGGTTCTCCATGATTCAGAAAACTCTTATGTGGTAATATTTAAAAATATTGTATACAGGTGAAAAGAGCAACAAAAATCCGGTCTCTTTAAGAACAACTGAATTTAATTGAATTAAAAAGAGAGATGCGTCATGCAAATACAAAATATATTGAGGTTAGAAATGGTAGCAACCAGTTTTACAATTGAACTACACATTCAAAATATCAGACATTTCAGTGTTTAAAATAAGTCAGCCCTGAGTCATAAACAGCAGACAAAGACAAGAAATACAGATAAAAAGAAAAAGACAAAGGACTTGGCAAACATGCTGAAAAAAAATATATGAACAAAAGGAGATAAGATGAGCAACACAGAAGTATGAAAAGGAAAAAGAAAGGCTAAACAGGTAACACTTTTTCAGAGCAAAGAGGTAAAACTAAATAAGCATGTAAATATATAGAACCAGAAAAAAAAATGAAAATCAACCTAAAGAATCTAACAAACAAAAATGCAAACAAGAAAAATGAAATGACACAAGGAAATTATATAAATAAAATGGCCTGTGGAGAGATCAAAATGTACAAAATGGCAAGTTCAGAAGTTGGATATAAAAATTAAAGCTAAAAAAAAAAGTACAAATATAAGCTAAAAGCTATATAAAAATATAAGGGAGCCGTGCTAGCGTAGTGGTTACCACAAAAACAACAACCAAAAAGTTAGGGACTTTCATAAATCGGTGTTTGTGTAGAATAGAAGGATTGAAATAGTTTGGCAAGATCTCGTAATGTGCAACTGATGACAAGAACCAGGCCGGTGCCAGTGGAACACAAGATGAGAAGAAGGAGCTGACAATGAATAGGACGCACATTGAGGAAACCTGCTGATAGCATTACAAAGCAGTCCTACTTTTGGAATCCACAGGGTAAGAGAGATAGAAGGAGACTGAAAAAAAAAAAAAGATGGAGAAATTAACTGCAGACAAAAGTGAAAGGAATAAAAGAAGAATGGAAAGATCTTGATTGAATGTCCCAGGACAACACGACCTGGCACATTTTCTGCAAGGCTTCTGCTGTTTGGGAAACTGATGGGTTGTTGTTGTTGTTGAACTGGGGCTGCTGAGCTTCTTGCTCTTTTACAGCCAATACCACGTTGAATCTGCTTTCTTGTTTTTTTCTGTCTTTTATCTTATTGATGATTTCTGTTGTTATCCATGCTTTTTGTTGTCATTCTCTTTTCCCCAGTATTTCTTCGCATGTCTTATTCCATACCGTTTTGATTTGCTGCCAAAAGTCTTCTGTATTCACTACAGCTTCCAGCTGTTGGAGCACTTGGAATTTGTTGGATATTGTGACCGCAAATTTGTCTCTTGTTTCTCGATTTCTTAGATGTCCTACATTAAATTGTTGTCTATAATTTTGCATTGCTGCATATCTCTTGAGTTTCATTTTTACTTTGGCTATCAGAAGGTGGTGATCTGATGCCACATCTGCTCCTCTATATACCTTTACATCCTGCAATGATGATCTAAACTTCTTGTTTTTGCATATATGATCAATCTGATTTTCTGTTCTATGGTCTGGTGATATCCATGTTGCCTTGTGTATTCTCTTATGTGGAAACATGCTTCCTCCTATAGCCAGTTGATTTGAAGCACAGAAGTTTGAGAATAGTTCCCCATTTTCATTCATTATTCCTAGCCCCTGTTTTCCCATGACTTCTTCAAAGCCGGTGTCGACAGTACCTATCTTTGCATTCTTGTCACCCATCAAAATTGTGATCTCTCTTCTTTTTACTTTCTCCATAATTTCCTGCAGTCTAGTATAAAATGCTTCTTTCACAGACTCTTCTTTGTCATTAGTTGGTGCATAACATTGGATGACATTTACATTTATTTTCTTTTTAGCTGTTTTAAAAGTAGCTGTTATTATTCTGGGTCCAACGGCTTCCTATTCAGTGAGTGCTTTCTGTGCTTCTTTAGATAACATAAGAGCTACCCCTTCACTGTGGTGTGAACTTTCATCTTCATGTCCCGAGGACAGCACCAATTCACCTGTGATGAGTTTCTTCTTGTCTACCCCCTTCCACTTTGTTTCACACAGTCCCAGAACCTCGATTTTATATTCCCTCATTTCTGGTGCTACTTGGGCTGCTTTTCCTTGTTCATTCAATGTCCGAACATTCCAGGTGCCAAATCTGGAGGTTCTCCTAGAAGAAAGAAGGTTAGTCTATTAATTGTGACTGGACAATTGCTAATGTTATGTCCCACCCACTGTTCCTTTATTTTTTTTTTTTTAAACTGTTTCATTGCCTTTTGGTCTTGGTTTTGGTTTAACGGATCATCTTCATTGCACACGGACGACTCAATCAGTTCTTTGATCTGCTCCATTAGATCACACACGGACAACTCAATCAGTACTTTGATCTGCTCCATTAGATCACACACAGACAACTCAATCAGTTCTTTGATCTACTCCATTAGATCACACATGGACAACTCAATCAGTTCTTTGATCTGCTCCATTAGATCACACACGGACAACTCAATCAGTACTTTGATCTGCTGCAATAGATCACACACAGACAATTCAATCAGTTCTTTGATCTGCTCCATTAGATCACACACAGACAACTCAATCAGTTCTTTGATCTGCTCCATTAGATCACACACAGACAACTCAATCAGTACTTTGATCAGCTCCAATAGATCACACACAGACAACTCAATCAGTTCTTTGATCTGCTCCATTAGATCACACACAGACAACTCAATCAGTTCTTTGATCTGCTCCATTAGATCACACACAGACAACTCAATCAGTTCTTTGATCTGCTCCATTAGATCACACACAGACAACTCAATCAGTACTTTGATCTGCTCCATTAGATCACACATGGACAACTCAATCAGTTCTTTGATCTGCTCCATTAGATCACACGGACAACTCAATCAGTACTTTGATCTGCTCCATTAGATCACACATGGACAACTCAATCAGTTCTTTGATCTGCTCCATTAGATCACATAAGGGGAATCTCAGCACAGTCCACGAACTCCATAGCACTGGCGAGGACCACACATACTATAAATATTTTTGTGGTGGGTAGGTTTCCTAATTGCTAAATTTTGCCAGGGATGCGGCCGTATGACCTTCTCTTTACTATTTCCAACTGCCGAGGGATTTTTAATGTGTGCAACTTGCACATGGGACCTCCAATTTTTTTCACCCTCATCCAAGAAGGCAAGATCATATATGCATAAACAAGAAGTTTAGATCATCATTGCAGGATGTAAAGGTATATAGAGGAGCAGATGTGGCATCAGATCACCACCTTCTGATAGCCAAAGTAAAAATGAAACTCAAGAGATATGCAGCAATGCAAAATTATAGACAACAATTTAATGTAGGACATCTAAGAAATCACAATATCCTACAAATTCCAAGTGCTCCAACAGCTGGAAGATGTAGTGAATACAGAAGACTATTGGCAGCAAATCAAAACTGTATGGAATGAGACATGTGAAGAAATAGTGGGGAAAAGAGAACGACAACAAAAAGCATGGATAACAACAGAAACCATCAATTAGATAAAAGACAGAAAAAGCAAGACAGCAGATTTAAACTCAAGCAAAACTAGAAGTTCCAAAGCCAAGGCTCAAGAAGTGTACACAGAAGCAAACAAAGAAGTAAAAAGAAGTATCAAAAGAGATAAGAGGAAGTATATTGAGGAGTTGGCAAGAGAGGCAGAAGATGCTGCAGCCAAAGGAAATATGAGAAAACTGTATAACAGCACAAAGAAGCTAACAGGAAAATATAAGCAAACAAGTTGCCTCATAAAAGACAAGAATGGAAAACTGCTCAGCAATATACAAGAACAAATGAAGAGGTGGACGGAATATTTTGAGGACCTTCTCAATAGACCAGCTCCACAAACAACACCCCCCCCCCCCCCCCCCCCCCTTCCCCAGACATCCAGCCAGCAGAAGAAGAGCTACAAATTAACTGTGAAAGACCAATGAAGGAAGAAATAACGAAAGCCATAAAGCTTCTAAGAGATGGAAAAGTGGCTGGACCAGATGGCATTCCCCCAGAGGCCATCAAAGCAGATATCGACACGGCTACAGAGATGTTATATAAATTACTTGGTAAAGTCTAGGAAAAGGAAGAGATACCAGCAGAATGGAAGAAAGGATACCTGGTTAAGTTGCCTTAGAAGGGAAATTTACAAGAGTGCACAGATTATAGAGGAATAATGTTACTATCAGTGCCAGGAAAAGTATTAAACAGGATTATCCTCGAAAGATTAAAAGAGTCCATAGACAAGAAACTGAGAGATGAACAAGCAGGTTTTTGACAAATCAGATCCTGTACAGACCAGATAGCCACTTTGAGAATAATAGTTGAACAAAGTCTGGAATGGAATTCACCACTATACATCGGATTTGTGGACTACGAAAAGGCATTTGACAGTGTAGACAGAATCACTTTGGAAATTGATGAGACATTATGGAGTTCCCCTGAAGATCATTAATTTAATAAAGAAAACATATGAAGACATGACATGCAGAGTTCTTCATGAAGGACAGCTTACAGAACCTTTTGGGATAAGAATGGGAGTGCCATAGGGATGCCTCTGTCTCCATTTCTTTTCTTACTAGCAATAGACTGGGTTATGAGAACATCAACAACACACAACAGAAATGGAATCCAGTGGACTCTGACTAAGCAGTTGGATGATCTGGATTTTGCTGATGACTTGGCTCTTCTGTCCCATAACCATAATCAGATGCAGGACAAATTGAAAACACTCGATGAGAGGTCACAGCAATTGGGTCTGAAAATACACAGGGAAAAGACAAAGACAAAAATAATGAGAATAAATGCAGGTAATGATAACAGGGTTGAACTTGAAGAAACACCACTACAAGATGTAGAATCGTACACATATCTTGGCCACAATATAGACAAAGTTGGAGGGACAGACAGTGATATCAAACTAAGAATACAAAAGCAAGAGGAGCTTTCATTGCATTGGGAAATATATGGAGATCAAGAGAAATCGGATCCAACATGAAAATAAGAATCTTCTACTCAAATGTGAAGTCAGTACTATTGTATGGCTCTGAAACATGGAGAACAACAAAGACAACAACCAAAAAGCTACAGACTTTCATAAATGGGTGCTTGCGTAGAATCTTCTTCTTTGATCCTTAGCCGCCGACCGTCAAAACAGTCAGTGGCCATCACGCATACTGGCGTCTTGTGGGGCAACAACAAATTGATTCCACTTTGCTCGGTCGGCGGCCATCCTTCGTACAGTGCCCCAACTCTGGTTCATTCTTTGCATCTCAGCTTCCACAGTCCTCCGCCAGGTTGTTTTTGGTCAGCCTCTCTTTCGTTTTCCTTCAGGTGTCCAGAGCATAGCTGTTCTTGTGATGGCATCAGTGTCTCTTCTGAGGACATGGCCAACCCAGCTCCAGTGTCTGCCAGCTATGATGGTGTGCATGTCCTCTTGCTTGCTCCGAGTAAGCAGATCTTGGTTGGTGATGGTATTCGGCCAAAAGATTCGGTGAATTTTTCTTAGGCATGTTGTGTGAAAAGAAGGATTAAAATGGTATGATAAGGTTACCAATGTGGAACTGATGACAAGAACCAGACAAGTGCCAGTGGAACAAGAGATGAGAAGAAGACGATGGCGATGGATAGGACACACATTGAGAAACCCTGTTGATAGCATTACAAGGCAGTCCTTGTTCTGGAATCCACAGGGCAAGAGAGGCAGAGGTAGACCAAGAAGCACATGGAGAAGAGAGCTGGAAACAGAGGTGAAAATGATGAGGAGAACGTGGAAAGAACTTGAGATAATGGCACGTGACAGGAGAACTTGGCATGTGTTTGTTCAAGGCCTATGCTCCTTTGGGAGTGGAGAGTTATGAATGAATGACCACGTTGAAGAATCCTTGGTATTATCTACACTATAGATCTAAGCTTTTCCTGTGGCTTTTCTGCAGTACAAAACGTGTCGAGTTAAAGGTATGAGCTCCAGTTTCTCCAGCTTGGCTTGCACTTAATGGAATGCTGTAGCATTGTGCTTAGCTAGTGATCATATAAGGATGACTCCAGATATGACTCCATACATAAACTGAAGGGTATTGATCAGTGTTTTGGTAATGTGCTATTTTACTTTTATAATTTCAATTTTTCACAATTTCAGGCTACAGACACTTTCCTTTATACGACAAACATGGTCACATCTACAGCCAGTCACTGATATTTACACACGTGACACTGACCAGCGAATGATAGCATAATTTGAAACCCTGCAGAGCATCACAGATTTACCTAGAGGTCTGAAAATCAAAATCTTCAATATTTAGAGCACTATAAGGACCAGGACACCTTCTGCTCAATTTTTGTATGCACAGATAATAGATTATCATGAACCTTTTGGCTAGAGATTTTATGTATGGTTACTTGTTTTTTATGAACAATTTTCATAATTTCTTTTTTACCTTTCTACTCATTAAACTCAGACGTATCATAGTAGCACTTATGGCACAAAAACTGTGATTAAAAGTGTTAAACCACCCATGTACATTTCAAATTGTACAATAAAACTAAGGTTAAGTGATTTGTCTTACTCACAAAGGTCAACATAAACTTAACCTTGACTTAAAGCAGTATAAGTAAGTGAGACAGGTTTTGTGAAAAATCTCATTGCATGTTGCTGATGTGCAAAGAAAATTTTAATTATGAAGAGGATTATTTAAATGATTTTTAGCATCTCCAGTATACCTCCATGCATTGGTGGGCTTCTTACTCGTTAAATGCTAATAATCTCCCATGGGCTGACTTCTATGTGCTAACGGTCATCATTTGGATCTGAAGGAAGGCAAGACTATCAAACTTAGGGAATAGGGAATTACCTCCATTGGCAAGATCAAAGCATTCAGTGAGATCAGACAATTAGTCAGTACAAGCTGTTCAGATCAGAGGAACTTTGGAAAGCCCCTGGGTTATATAGAGATAACATTAACAAATAGTGTTATACAGAATGTAATGACAGGGTCATCTTTTATTAAATTTACAAAGATTCAGAGCAAAGATATCAGTCTTTTTTTGTTTTTGTTTTTTTTTTCATATGGAACTGAAAATTAACTAACTTTTTTTTTTCAAGAATGTTATTTCTTGTTTATTTCGTCACTTACATGTCTTCAATGATATTTTTGATTTTAAAAAAATCTTCATGAATGCAGCATATTATGACTTAAAGCATGAATCTTAATTTAAATAAAAGTGTTTCTGCTGTTTAATGCTGACACTGGTGGCAACTGCTGTTTTAATTTAATATTTGTCAGTTGTGGTTAATGTTTCTAAAACTGTATGCTAAGATTCTGATGTACAGTAATCGTTGCTGTTGTAGATCAAGTGTATGTTCATTTTATTTGAATACGAGCTATGCACTTTTTAATGATTTTATATTTGCAGCGGTACTAACAAATAGCATGTCACTATATTTTTGATAAATTGAATTGGAAAAGTGGAAAAAATGCAAACATGATAATTTTACAAATTCAAAAGGCTTAAAATAATTATGCTATGCTTTATTTCTGATTCTGACCATGAAATGTCCATCTTTGAGCAAACGTCTGATAAGCAGAAACTGTGATAAGTACTTTAGATCAGGGGTTCTCAACCTTTTTTTGCTGATGCCCCCCCCACCCTCCGAGTGTCATTTACCTCTGAAACCCCCCCCCCCCCCCCTTCCTAGTCACTGTTAGCTGGAAAAAACATACTTTACCATCTTACTGGGGCCCTCTAGAAATATGGCATGGCCCCCCTGAGGGGCCATAAGGCCTACGTTGAGAACCACTGCTTTAGATGATTCACCCAACTTCTGCTTATCAAAACTACATAGTACTATATTTATTGATTTATCATTGCTGTGGATCTCCAGTTGTCACATGACACCTTCTGTTCTGCTTTATTTTAGTTTTTAAATGTATTTCTTCATTACTGCTCTCCTTTTTAAGCATTTTATGGAGCACGGAATTCATTGCAGATTGCTCTCATGTGGGTAGCCTGAGCCAGAATATTTTGTGTGCTCTTGCATTTGATTCTGCAGCAATTTGTTGTGCATGATGAAGTTACCAGCCCCTTGTTGCTTCTTATGATATGCCCAAGGAAGCGCAGGTTCTAATCTTTCTTTATCTCCTCAGAGGCGCCCAGAATCCACATGAGGTTTAGTATGTATTTATGTTATATTCCATTATATCCACCTGTCGAAACATTTTTTTTTTTTCAGGAGGGAGTCTATATAATTTACGCATTCCTTTATTTGTTGTTATAATATGTACAATCCTATATTTGTTCTCATAATCTTATGGTTCTTTATTTGTTTTTATAATTTGTACAGTCTCTATCTGTTTCTCAATTTTCCTGTAATATTAACCCTGACACGTCAGGTATTTGAATTTGCAACAGATTGCAGTACGAAATAATTTATACTATTAAGATACTTTTGTTTTCCTTTACTTGCTTATCTGTTACATTTAGAAATGTAGCTTGAATATTTTCAATTGTGTTTTTATGTGCAATATTGTTATAGTGGCTAATAATTTTGATTCTAAATTTGTCAGTTGTTATTCTTTATAATTAGAAGCATTGGAATTCAGTGGTTGTGCTGGTTATTAGAGTAACAGACATTGACTTCACAGAGAGATAGAAATTGTACTAATCTTACTTTTGTAATAATGCATGATTATTTAGGCATGAAAACTATTACTGATTTTCTGTTATAATTCTTTTTTTAATTAAAAGGCATCCAGACAATATCATTATTAATTGATATGCATGGTGACAATGATCGATTCCCTCCACAGCTGATCTGAGTGAGCATAGCAGTAGTTGCAATGCTCACTGTTTTCACAACCATTTTGTCATGCCAACCCAGATCTTCCCTCTCTGCTTCCTTTGTTCTCAGTCTTTCCTGTTGCTACCAGGTTTTCTTGGCCTGCACTTCAAGTTTATAGTCAATTAATTTTTCTGGTTTTTTTTTTCTTTTAACGTTAATAAACATCGATCTTCTAATGTTGTTTTGCTCTTCTATTTTTTTCATCGCATTTTTTAGCTGTTCGTGACATACGCAGCATTCTTCTCAGGGGCAACCTTTCTGTCACTGCAATTGAATTTTATGTTCATTCATTGTCCACAGTCTGCAACTTTACAACAGTATTGGTCTTACAGTAGAACTCCATTTATCCGAACCCCATGGGACCGAGCATCGTTCGGATAATCAAATGTTCGGATAATTGGATTACATAATGTATCGAGTACATGTACACATATTTCTAAAAATAATTAACCATCACAAGGAAAATACACTATAAAACATATTTACTTGTACTGTAATAATAATACCCACACTGTATTAGATCACTGTATCACCAAAATCTTTTATTACACTGCAGTGCATGTACTACTTGTATTAATTATTTTTTTTTAAGAAAGAGAAATGTTTTCAAAATAACATTACAAACGATTCAAAACCAGGCGCAACTTACGTATACATGTACTTGCACAGATGTAACCCACTATTTAAATTAATGAGGAATCCTCTTTTGCACCAAACTGGATAGTCTTCTTTTGGGTGCTAAGTCCCGCATTCTCTTCAACAGCAGAAGCTGTGTAGGACAGCTGTCATCTTCTTGCTCGTACCAAGCCATCGCTTTTTCTAGTGCTATAAAGGCCTCTTCAGGACTTGGTCGACGTTTTGGGTTTTCTTCATAATCTACAAGTACATCATGTACTTCTGAGGAGTCTTTATCATCGGTCACTACATGCATTCTTTTTTCTTCTTGCACAAAAACAACATTTCTTCGTCATTCAAAAACGGAAAACCAGAATCATTATCATCTTCTAGCCACATGTGTGCATCATCTTTGTCACAGTCCGAAAATCCGGGCATTGCTTGAAACAGTTCCACAACTTCATTTATACAATCATCATTTGTGTCCACTGCAGTAGTTTCATTTCCTCCTTTTTCCCAAGCAATCTATTCCAAGCCTTGTTGAGATTATCCTGTGACAGGGTGGTCCAAGCATCAGCTAACATATAGCAGCAGTCTTTGAGATTAAGCTTTTTGGAAAACGCCACCACACTTTCTTCATCTTCAGCCAACAATAAACGACGCAGGACTTCCTTCTTGTACATCTTTTTAAGCTTTGCTATAACACCCTGATCCATTGGTTGAATCAGTGCTGTTACATTGAGAGGCAGAAAAATTACTTTAAAATTTGCATCAACTGCATTCAATGTATCCGTCTCTGGATGAGATGGTGCATTGTCCAGTAGAAGAAATTCGTTTCCAGTTTTATTTGCTTGTTCTCTCAACCTCTTCACATTTGGGATGAACTGATTTGTATACCAATCAAGAAATATTTCACTATTCATCCAAGCACTCTTTTGTGCTTTGTGGCACAATGGGAGACATGTCACATTCTTTAAACAACGTGGTTTTTTGGCTTCGCCGATCATTAGCACCGCACCGGTGAACGATGACTTCCACTGGCATTCGCGGCTACCAAAATTGCACTTTTTAAACCCAGGGGCAGATGCTTCGTGCTGAGATGCAAGTGATTTTTGAGGCAATGATTTCCAGTATAAGCCAGTCTCATCGGCATTATACACATCATCGAGTTATTAACCTTCTTCTTCCAAAAAAGCCAAGAATGTTTCTTTAAAATTTTCAGCGGCAGTTGCATCGCTAGATAAAGATTCCCCTTGAATCTCCAATTCTCGTATGCCATGACGAGATTTAAAGTTTCTTAACCATCCCTGGCTAGCCTTAAAGTCAGGAGGACCGTCAAGTTGATTGTTGAACTGAAGTGCCTTTTCACACAATAGAGAGCCAGAGACAGGTTCCCCTTTGCTTCTTCTTTGCACAAATCATATATACAAAGCCTCTTCCAATTTCAAATCTTTCGCATTTCTCATGGTTTTACGTTTCTTCTACCCATTTTCACTATCCAATTTCGATGCAAAACTCATAATTTTATCCTTGTTACTTTTGATGTCAGAGACGGTAGCTTTCCCAACATTGAAAATCCTCGCAAGTGAAGACACAGTTTCACCTTTTCCTAGTCTCTTGATAATTTCTGTTTTCGTTTCAATTGACAAAACATTGCGGTTCCTTTTATATGCTTTAGGCCGACTGGAAGATGCTATATCGCACAGAGAAATACTTGTACACCAAAATTATTCTGCTGTAGTTGCAGACACAATTATTTTAAGTTGAACTGTCTGTTTAGCCAGTGTTCTGCCTAGAACGCACACGTACACTGGATTGGTAAACCAGATATTAACTGACTTCTTGTACGTAAGCGACCGACCATTAGCCCATCATATCCTCTACAAATTGTTCGCACACATTTGAAGCTTGCCGCATCAAAAGATTCAGAAATGTAGTCTAACATGACTGGTGGCTCCTGATTTTTTTTTTTTTTTTTTTTTTTTTTTTTGGAAAAAGTGTTCGGATAATTGGATGTTCGGATAATTGGGGTTCGGATAAATGGAGTTCTACTGTACTTACATTGCAAGATCCTTTTTCTCACTTCTGTTGCTAAAGACCTTTTTGTTGGTATATTTTACAGAAGCTTATGTTAGCTTGTGTGATTCTGGTTTTTATTTCTGTTACAAGCTTCCATTCTCTGTTATAAGGTTTTCTTCACCTAATTCAGTTGTTGTTTAACTAAGGCTGCTGAGCTTCTCACTGTTTTGCAGCCAATACCGAGTTGAAGAATCCTTAGTATTATCAACACTGTAGATCTAGGCTTTTCCTGTGGCTTTTCTGCCATTCCGAAACATGCTGAGTAGGGAATGCAGTGAACTAGGTAAAAGCTAGAGTTACATCTGAGGCTCAAGTGACTCCTCCAAGCTTAGTGTGCAATGCTGGGTTCTCTACAAGTTTCACCACAGGTGGGTGATTTCAAGAGTCAATGAGGGTGTACTTAGCTTCACAGACAGAGGTTCACTTCCACATTTGAATACTGTAGCATTGTGCTTCTGATCATTACAAACACAAAGTTCCCCCATAAGCGCATACATGCATACACTAGATGTGAACCAACCAAGAATGAGAAGTCAGTGATCGACTATGCCATTGTTCGGAGAAGCTCATTCAGATATGTCCGAGATGCAAGAGTCTGGAGGGGGCCAGAGATTGGAAGTGATCACTACCTGCTAACAATCAAACGAACAACTGAAAGAGTTGCTCAGCCTAGGAACTGCCCAACATCACGCAAGAAACCAAGTAAACGAGCAGGAGAAATGAGCATTAGGACCTACAAGCTGAGAGAGCCAGAAATTAAGACCAGATATCAGGGGCTTATTGCTACAGCAGTGAGCAACACAGAAGAACGACCTGATGACTTGGAAACCCTCTGGAATAAATTCAAGGATATCATAAAGACAGCTGCTGCAGAAGCATGCGGTGAAGTCCGACTTGGGAACCAGAGAAAGAGGACACCTTGGTGGACAGAGGAAGTCAAAGAGAAAATAAGAGAGAAGAAAATGGCATGGAAACAATACTTAGGAGCTAAAAACACAACAGGACAAATGGAAAAATATAGAGAATATGTGATACTCAGAACAGAAGCAAAGAACAAAGTGCTAGCAGCAAAACAGAAGTCCTGGGAAGAATTTGGAGAAAAGCTAGAAAAAGATGCACAAGAAAACCAGAAATTGTTCTATAAGACCCTAAAGAACATGAGGAAGGAAAAACAATGCCTCTCAAATTTATAAAGGACAAGCAAGGCAAATTGCTTACTGCCCCGAAGGAAGTAATGGAAAGATGGAAAGAATATTTCTCAGAACTCCTGGATGGTGAGCATGGTGAAGCAACAGAAATGATAACCACTAGCACAGAAGAGAAAACCAATGATGGTGAAGATGACATAAAGATGGAAGAACTAAGGGCAACACTAGAGAAAATCAAGATGGGCAAAGCAGCAGGGCATGATGGTATAACACCAGAAATGGTTAAATACATGGGAGCATCAGGCGACCTATTACTCTTAAAGGTCCTACAGGCAGCATGGTGCAACAAGACCATACCAAAGGATTGGGAGATTGCCATCATAACACCAATTTTCAAAAAGGGTGACAATCGACAATGTGGAAACCATAGAGGCATATCCCTTCTCAGTGTCCCTGGTAAAATCTACTCTAGAATCCTAGAGCAGAGACTCCGACGCCTAGCTGAGCCACAATTGGATGAGGTCCAGTGCGGATTCCGAGCAAACCGAAGTACTCAAGACCTAATCTTCACACTCAGACAGCTAAGTGAAAAGGCCCTTGAGTATAAGAGTGAGATCCATCTTTGTTTCATAGATCTGGAAAAGGCGTTTGACAGAGTCCCCTGGAGCAAACTTTGGGATTGTTTGGCAAGGAAGAATATTCCAGCACCTCTGATTCATGCTATACAGAGCTTCTACAAGTCTTGCAGAAATTATGTGAGGACAGCAAACCATAAGTCAGAAGAGTTCAGGACCACCAGTGGTGTAAGACAAGGTGATATCCTGTCACCTTATCTTTTCATACTCCTCATGGACGATGTCATCAAGGCATGTAAGGAGAGAACAAGAAAGTATTCAGTGGGGTACTGGAAGATGAGACAGGTCTATATTTCGGAGCTGGCATTTGCTGATGATGTTGCCCTGATTGCTAAATCAGAGGCACATCTCCAATCCAACCTGCAAGTCTGTAAGGAAGAGCTGGAGAAGAGAGGGATGGTCATAAGCAGCTCTAAAACAAAATCCATGGTGATATCACGAGAAGAAAGAAAACATCAGATTAAGTTGGGAGAACAGGTCCTGGAGCAGGTCGACCACTTTAAATATCTCGGAGCTATTATAGACCGAAAGGGAGGCATCAAAGAAGAGTTGGCCACTCGAAAAGCAGCGGCTGGGAGACTTTTTCAGGCCATAAATCGTGGATTCCTCAGCAAGAAAGAGGTTGGTAAGAAAACGAAGATGGCTGTATACCGCTCCACCTATGTCCCAGTTTTGACATATGGATGCGAGTCGTGGGCAATGACTACAACCCACAAAAGCCAGATCCAAACCTCAGAAATGAGGTATCTGAGGAAAGTGGTTGAAGTAACAAGAAGAGACATGGTCCGCAACCAGACGATCCGTCAAGGCCTGAAATCCCATCCGCTGCAGACCCAAATAGAACAGTCCCAACTAAGATGGTTTGGCCATGTCTGCAGAATGGGAGAAGATCGGCTATCACGACAAGCATGGGAAACAAAGAGCCAGGGATCCAGACCTCCAGGACGACCCAGAGTTCGCTGGGAGGACAACATTAGACAATCTTTGAAGGACCGAGGACTAGAATGGAACCAGGCCAGGAAGAAGACAGCTGATAGAATGGTCTGGCGCTCTCTCTTCCAAACCTCTACACCTCACGGTAGAAGGGGAACGACTAAGTAAGTAAGTAAGCATTGTGCTTAGCTGGTGGTCATATAAGGACGACTCCAAATATGCCGCCATGCATACCTAATTCAGTATTGTTCCTTATACATTGATCTTATATTTAACTGACATCTTCTGTTTTGTTATTATAAATTGTTTGCATGTTTTGGAAATGTTTGTGTTTAATCATTTTTCTTCACTTCTTCTTCTTCTTCTTGCGATCGCATCTATGATGATTACACCGTCAGACGAGTTCTCATGATGAATTCGACTGTTGTTTGAAGTTCCTCTTTAACTCCATATAGCTTTGAGTTTAGTGTTGAGTCATTGGGCCAGTATGTCTTTCTTAACTGGTCATACAGAGGACAGTCCTGTAGAACATGCTCAGCAGTTTGTTCGTTTAATCCACATGTGCACAGTGGTGAAGCAGACAGTCGTAGCTTGTGCATGTGTTTATTCAGTTTGTTATGCCCTGTCCTGAGTCGAAAAATAGTTATCTGTCCCTGCCGGTCGAGAGTGTGATAGTCGTCTTTGGGTTGGTTCTGTTCTCTTCTGATAGTCTGGATAGCTCTCTTTTTCTCAAAGTATGTGACTTCATTATCTTCTTGTTCACATTCTCCTCCCTTTTTTGCAAGTTTATCTGCCTTTTCATTTCCGGGTACACCACAATGAGATGGTACCCACTGAAGTATGGTTCTCTTTTTGACAGCTACCTTGTTTAGTTCATTTCTCAGATGCGGGAGTTTACCACCCTTGAGAGCTTGCAGGACAGACAGTGCATCTGTGAGGATGACTACCTGGTGGCAGTCAGAGTTGGTGTTATAAATCATATTTGCAGCTTGCTCTAGAGCTTGAACCTCAGCTGTATAGTTGGAACAGAATTTACCAGTGGGAATGTGCCTAGTCTCATAGTGGTTGTCAGGATATGAGATAAAGATACCGGCACCTCCATTCCTAACAGCATTAGTTGCTGATCCATCTGTATAGGCATGTATCCATGATTGATCGGGATAGCTTTCTTGGATCATACTCAATGTAGCAGTTCGTTTTTGCAGATCATTATACTCACATCCACTTGTGAGACCACTGACTGATGTATTAATTTGGAGGGCACTGCTGGCCTGCTCCCATGGTACAGGGTATAGAGTGGGCTTCAGTGGTGTTGTCTTCATGGATAGGTCTTCTTGATGCTGTCTTATAAGTCTTTTTCCCCGATGCACAAAGCTGCTACGCTTTAGACGTCCCAATGCCAGATCATCTAGTCTTGCCTTCATTGGGTGCATTGGCATACTGTTGTACTTTTCCATCTGGATCATGGTTTTTGTGTCTCTTCTATGGGACAGTGTCTGTAATCCAGCAACCTTCTGCATCTCTGTTATTGGTGTAGTTTTCATGGCTCCTGTAATGAGCCTGAGAGCTTGATTTTGCACCTTGTCCAAAGACTGCAGATGTGAGTTAGCAGCTGATGTCCATGCTGCTGAGCTAAACTCTAAGTGTGGTCTTATTACTCCATTATAAATCTTCTTTAGATTTCGTTCATTTGCTCCCCAGTTGGTACCTGCTAGTTTTCTGAGTATGCCTAGTCGTCTTCGGGCCTTTCCTTCTGCATTTTCAATATGCTTATTCCTTTCTTCACTTACTCTGTTTATAAAGCCTACTGACTTCTGTAGGTACTGATTCTAGGGGGTTTATTTGCATAGTTGTAATCTGCTGTCCTATTATCATTATTATTAGTGGTGAATCTTTTTTAGAAAATATATCAGCTAAATTTCATAAGCGTACTATAATTAGGCATTTGAAAATGAACGTATAGGTCTATAACCTTTTATCAAAATATCTGAAAACTGAAATATTCTGAAAATCAAAAATTTCTTTAGGCTACTTCTCTATCACAATTTTGGCGATTTCTGACTATTCGTCACTTTTGGCAAAAATTGATCAGAGGTCATACATCAATATAAAACAGTTTAATCTGTCATTCTCCACAATATCTTATAGTTAACTGTTTGGATCAACTTCATTTTAATGTGAAATATCCTTCTTTTCAACTACTAACCCAAAAACTTTGAACGCGTTTTTCTCAAAACAAGCCAAAGTGGAGATGGAATAAAGCAGTACTAAGGCGACATATTTTGGGAGACTTTTGGCTATTTTTAAAATGTCAGTTGGGCAATTTGGGTGAATTGGAGCTACTTTTGGAACGATTAGGGCGACATCTGAAAACTGAAAAAAATCCGGTTTCCAAGACAAAGCTTTCAACGAGGAATTTCAGATAAAGGGTTACAAACCTGTATTTTGTTTTATTATCTTTGTAACTTCAGGTATTAGGAATGCTAATTTTGTTGTGTTTAAAATGTTTTCATTTTATGTATTGTTTTATATTTACCACCAGACCTGCCTTTTAAATTCAGTATTCTAACAAATGTTAAACAGTTGCAACAGATCAGGCATAATAAGTATAATTTTTTCTGAAGTACTGGAAAATTTTTGGTCTGGCTACTAAAAGATGTTAAAGCCTTTTTAACAAATCTTCTGATACTTCAGCCCATCTTTAAAAAATTATAATAGATAAAACGTTTTTTTTACTTTTAACCTATTCTAAAGACATTAATCCGTAAATTTCTTCTTCTTCAAGTACCATGTCTAGTGGCATAGGAGATCATGTCTCTCCACAACTTTCTGTCTCCAGTACAATTTATCAATTCTGTTGTTGACTTCTTTCCATGCCACGAGGTCAAACTGTCCAGTATTTGCTCTCTCTGTCTTCCTCTATCTCTTTATCCTTCAATCTTACTTGTTGTTGCGATATATTCCAACTTTCCTCTTCTCATAACATGCCCAGAAAAGTGGATTCTTCTTTCTAACTTGTGAAATACATTTCCTTTGTGCACTGGCCTCTTTCAGGACATCATCATTACTCTTTTTGGCTGTCCATGGTATTTTTAACAATCTTCTGTAAAACCACATCTCTGGGGCCTCTAGTGATTTCCCTACTTGTTTACTAACTGTCCATGACTCACTCCCATATGTCAGGATTGGTTCTATATAACACTGAAGAACTCTCCTTCTAACTTCCATTTACAAAGAACCATTGCATAAAATACTCTTTCATTTTATAGAATGCTGTTTTTGCCTGAGCTATTCTGCTCTTCACCTCTGATATTCATCTTCCATCCGTTGTTATTAATGTGCCCAGGTATTTTAATCTATTGACCTGTTTTAAAACTGTTCTTAACAGAGATTAAGTACATGCCCTGGGTAGTTCCCAGGGGTCTCTGAATAGACAAAGAAAGAATATGACTACTGCACCCTCAGGTATGTCGTACAATGTGACTAATATGTATTTCTACATGATGCTGACACCCTCACTATGTAAAACAGATTGCCACAAATACCACTGCTGCAAGAGCGTGTTTCTGCTCGATGCAGGCTTCTTGCGAGGGAACCAGCTTCAGTGGTGGCTCCATGTTCCATAGGGAACATGAAGAAAATTAATGATCAAGAAGTTATGAACTGAAAACATAAACACTCATGTAATATACATTGGGACCATTTTTGACATTTCATATCACATCTGCGTAATAAATTTATTCAAATGCCCTTCTGGCTGAGACATAAAGCCATGCACAACAAACAGCTCGTGTATTTATAACACTTCACACCTGATAAACTGCTGATATGGGTTTAGGTAGCTCATCAGTGTGACGTGGGCGAGTTTTTGTTAAAAAAAATATTGCACAAAATACTTATGAATAGACATCTTCTGCTAATTATGCTGCTAAAAGTTGTCTTCCTTATTATGTACTGCTCTCTACATTTACTGCAATTCATCATGTTTTTATTCTCAGTAAATTTAGTGCCATTATTAGTACCATAATAAGCTTTATAATTAATTTAATAACTTCTGGTTGCAAAAAAATTTCACTTGTAATTAAAAGTTACATTAAATTTTGTTGTTTCTTACCAAGTTGTTTTGTTTGTTTGTTGAATATTAACCATGTCACATCATTTCATTATTATCATCATCATTTTCACTCCTTATGGAGAAGTGTATAATCACTGCAACAGGTCCTGTTGCAGGAAGCCTGGACCAAAGTATTCCTATTGTTGTTGTTTAACTAGGACTGCTAGGCTTCTGGCTGTTTTGCAGCCAATACCAAGTTGAAGACTCCTTGGTATTATCTACACTGTAGACCTAGGCTGTTCTGCCATTCCATATAAGGATGATTCCAGATATGCCTGCATGCATATATATGCATGGAGGCATATCTGGAATCATCCTTGTATGACCACTAACTATACACAATGCTACAATATACGAACGTGGAAATAAACCTATGTCTGTGAGGCTAATTACATCTTCACTGGCTCTTGAAATCATCCACACACTTCCCGGGATTCCCCCTGTGGGGAAACTTGTTGAGAACCCAGCATTGCACACTAAGCTTGGAGAAGTCACTTGAGCCCCCGGCGTAATTCTTTGACTTGGTTGACTGCATGCAGAAGGATCTCACTGTTGACCCAGTGATAGGCAGGGGAAGCTGAGAAATGGCTCTGTGTACATGACGGGATAATTCCTTGGGAGAGCCTGCAACCAGAGTATAGTATTTTAGCTCTGCATAAGGAGCCGCGCTAGCGTAGTGGTTTCAACACCGCTCTGGCGACCGGGTGATACAGGATCAAACCCGGGCGACGGCATTTGAGGATTTTTCGTCGACCGGGATTTGGACTGGATTAACTCGAGACCTGGCGAGGACATTTGAAGGAGTGTCGTCGACCAGGGACTGGCGGCTCCTGAGCCGACCCAGCTGCAATGGGTACCTCCGAAATCGGCGAGTATTTGCCTGAATGGCGAGGGACATTTGTCTCTGTACAAGAAATAAAGGGATACTCACGTAAAATCAATGTCAGGTTAGACATAAATGATAACCTGAGATTTCGCCTCGAGTATTAGCGGGCGAACGCAAAAAAAAAAAAAAAAAAAAAAAAAAAAAAAAGCTCTGCATTGTTGGAGAGCCTCCTTAGATGGCAGGGAATGCACAGTACTGCCACGCACTTCTTACTCCTAGCTTAGGACCAGATGTGACGATTCTTTCAATGCAAGCCAAGCTGGAGAAACTGGAGCTCATGACTTCAACTCAACACGTTTCAGAATGGCAGAAAAGCCACAGGAAAAACCTAGATCTACAGTGTAAGATAATATCAAGGAGTCTTCAACTTGGTATAGACTGCTAAAGAGCGAGAAGCTCAGCAGCCCTAGTTAAACAACAACAAAAAATGTATATTATAACATTGTGCACAGCTGGTGGTCTTATTAGGATGACTGCAAATATACATCCATGCATAAGCATTCTTATGCTGTTGCAATGGTAGTTTATGTAGCAAATAATTTTACGTGATGATGTTGTGAGCCCCAATTACAGCCTCATTTTAGTTGCCTCTTACGATATGCTTGAGGGAACAGTAGTCCTATCCTTTCTTTGTCTCATCAGAGAACTCTCGGAAACTACACATTCGATGATTAAGATGATTTAATGCAGTCTGTAAACTAGCGTGTCCACTGTTTATAAATAACTAGTCTTTGTCTTCATTCGCTCTCAAATAACCACATCTATCTCTTTTATAAAGCTGGCAGCCCGTCTCAGGCTTCTCTCGTCATCATACATACAGTTTCTCCTTCATCTGGGTTAGAGAAGACCATGCTGCCACCTTGCTTCTGTTAGTAACAAGCGACCGTGAGTTTAAGCAACCTGGCTCAGTGTGGTATAGCAAAACCTGACACAGTAAAGCTGTAGGTTCTATCTTCTCCTCTTCTTCTTTTGAGCCTTAGCTGCCGACTGTCAAAGCAGTCAGTGGCTTCATGCCTGGTGGCATCTTGTAGGGCAGCAACAAACTGCTTCCATTTTATTCAGTCGGCAGCCATCCTTCGTACAGTGCCCAGGCACTGGTTCCTTCTTTGCATCTTGGCCTCCACAGCTCTCTGCGAAGTTGTTTTTGGTCGGCCTCTCTTACGCTTTCCTTCAGGGGTCCATAGCATAGCTGTTCTTGTGATGCATCAGGGTCTCTTCTGAGGATGTGGCCAACCCAACTCCAGCGTCTGCCAGCTAATGGTGTGCTGCCATCCTGCTTCTGTTAATAACCAGCAACCGTGAGTTTAAGCAGCCTGGCTCAGTGTGGTGTAGCTAAACCTGACAGAGTAAAGCTGTAGGTTCAATGCTTAGTTGTTAAACCAAAGAATCCAATCAAGACCCATGTGTGCCACCTATGGCAACATCCACGCCACTATTCACTCACAGGCCCCCCCCCCCCCCCCCCCCCCCCCCCCCCCCCCCCCCCCCCCCCCCCTTTCCAACATGAACCAGATTTTCCCACAATCTGTTGTCATATGTTATGGCCACCTATGGGTCCTTACCAAGAAGTTAAGACTTCCATAAAGGGGTGTATTGAGAGCACATCATGGGGCGAAGCAATCTTGATAAAGTTATATTTAGAGGGATTACTACGCACCATGCAGAGCCTCACCAAAACGCATAACTAGAGTTGTTGGCTATGACAAAGTAACGTATCGAGGGATGACGTGGGAGAGATTGTGTCCATGCTTTGTAGCATATAGATGTGTCCGAATATGTGGCTGGATCCACTTATTAAAATGTGTAGCATAGTCTACTTTTCATAGTGTTCCATGAGTCTAGATTTGACTCAAAGTCAAGTGTATATTTATACGTCAATGTGGGGAAACTACTGCGCTAGGAAAATATATTAAATTCACAGTCTTGATTAGCCAAGATGGCTGTAATATAATACATTAATAATACGAACCACACATTGTAATAATATGCGAATCTTCACATGTACGAGATCCAGTAAATAAACATGGCTACAAACTGAACATGCTTTTACTGAGTGCCTTCTGAAACATGTGTGTGCTTGTGTAGATGACGAGGTAATGCTTATATACATACATCATAACATTACATGGTGGCAGCGGTCGATACCGGACTGACGCAAAACAGCTACACGATAACACGTGAGTACAGTATTCGGCTAATTTTCGTCATCGAGGTCAGCCATGGCGGCGAAACAATATCGCAACGCACCGCAAATGAGATTCGCCGGTCAAGATGATAAGAGTGAAGCTTTCTTGTTATGGCGCCAACGCATAGATCTATATTCCAAGACCACTGGTCTGGAAGGACAAACCCTAACTCCATATATCCTAGAAGCATTGGACGATGAAGGTTTGAAAATTTACAACAGTTTTGCTACCGCCATGCCTGTGGAGTCGGTGACAGACCCCGCAGCCATATTGGACGAATTTGAAAAACGTCTGATAATAAAGCACACGAACTTTAGAGCGGCAAGATTAGAACTTCACCACCTGCGACAGAAACCTGGTGAAAGTCTAGATGATTTTTTCACTCGCATCAAGGAGAAAACAAGTGTATGCAAATTTAACAAAGAAGAAGAAAAAGAGCGAATTATCGAACAGATCCTTCTCAGCACACCAATGCCAGAGTTCCAGAAATGGATACTGAGCCAGAGTGATACACTAACTTTACAACAACTTCTGGATGAAGGCAGGAAACACGAGGCACAAGCACTAAACATTAAACAAATTCAGCAAGGTACAGTAACAGCCCAGGTGGATGCAGTAAAAAGCTATAAACCCAAACAAAACAAAGCAACTGGTTCGAAGCAACAAGAAAAACACAACACAAGCAGAGGTGCTATGTGTAAATGTTGTGGCCTAAACCACATACAAAACCACTGTCCAGCTAAAGACTCTACATGTCATTACTGCAGAAAGAGGGGCCACTGGATAAAATTATGTTTCAAGAGGAAACAAGACAGTGCTCAACACAACCTTCACAGCAGAGAGTCATCAAAACAAACACACTTTATGATGACTGAGGACCTTGACTCCAGTGAAGAAAGTGATCCTTCCACATTTGATACTGTGAAGATACTAACTTTCAGTAATGAACCAGAGAACGCAGGCTTTCTGCAAGGTACAATTCCGAATACCAGGAATTAAAAGGCACAAAGAAAGATATATTCGGTTCAAGATAGACACAGGTGCCCAAGGTAACACTCTACCCTTAAGAATATTCAGACAGATCATGCCTGACAAGGTGGATGAGCAAGGATTTCCCACAAGGGATGTAAAAAGTAGGAGTGGCAGGACAAAGCTAAGAGCTTACAATGGAACAAGTATAGACTGTTTCGGAGCAGTAACACTTGAATGTTTATACAGAGACTCTGAATGGACATCGTCAACATTTTACTTGGTAGATATTGAAGGACCTGCAATTTTGGGTTTACCAATGTGCGAAAAGCTGAGTGTGGTAACTATTAACAACATTAAAGCTGACAAAAAAGAACATCTTACTCTACACGTCACTGGAGTAGATGACCTTAAACAGCGATTCCCAGAACAGTTCGACAGAATAGGCAAACTTCCAGGAAAGGCAAGATTCTTTTTTAAAAGACAACGCTGAGCCAAAGATAGACCCACCTAGAAAGTATCCTATACATGTTAAACAGAAACTTGCCACAGAACTAGAAAAGATGGTGCAGAATGATGTTATTAGAAAGGTTGAAGAGCATTCTGACTGGTGTAGTAGTATCACAACCGTTCTGAAGCAGGATGGTTCTCTTCGGGTTTGCCTTGACCCAAAATACTTAAACAACAGTCTAAAGCGCTGTCCACACACAAAATGCATACAGTGGAAGAGATAACTCACAGATTCCACAATGCCAAATATTTTTCTAAACTAGATGCTGTACACGGATACTGGAGTGTTGAGATAGCAGAGGAAAGTCAACTCCTTACAACTTTTCGAACACCATTCGGCAGATATTGTTTCAAGAGACTCCCATTTGGTTTGAATGTATCACAAGACATCTTTCAACAGAAGATTGACAACATTGTTGAGCAATGTTCTGGTACAGTGGCTATTGCGGATGACATTGTAGTCTGCGGCAGGTCGGAACAAGAACACGACCGTAACTTGATTAACTTGATGCATGTAGCACAGGCCAATGGGCTAACATTCAACAGCAAAAAGTGTACAATTAAGGCAACGGAGATACAATTTTTTTGGATTGCTGTACACCCAGAATGGTGTAAAACCAGACCCTAAAAAGGTTGAAGATATTCATGACATGCCAACACCAGCTACAAAGAAGGAACTGCAACAATTCTTAGGTGCTGTCAATTTCCTAGCACAATTCATACCAAATTTGTCAGCTGCTGCAGAACCTTTGCGATCTCTACTACAGAATGAAACTCCGTATGAATGGTCAGAAGACTACCAACACATATTCAACCACTTGAAGACCCTCATATCATCTGATGCATGCTTGAAATACTATGACATGCAAGCACCCACTTTTCTCATGGTTGATTCCAGTCTGAAAGGCCTAGGAGCAGCACTTTTGCAACCAGACAAAAATCCTGAAGGACACTATGCCAAAGAACTTCGTCCTGTAGCTTACGCAAGCAAATCATTAAGTTCTGGCGAAAAGAAACTTGCAAACATTGAAAGAGAAATGCTAGCTGTACGTTTTGGAATCAAACGCTTCCACACATTTCTTTTCAACCGCCCATTTACAATTCTCTCAGATCACAAGCCACTTGAGATGATTCATAAAAAAAACCAATAGCTTCAGCACCACCACGACTACAAGCTCTGTTATTGGAAACACAAGGTTATGATTTTAATATTCAGTATATCCCAGGAGAGGATATAGGTCTTGCAGATGCTCTCAGCAGACTACCAAACCCCAACAAGACAGCAGATCTTACCCCAAACATCAAAGTTGATTTTGTCAAGTTTAGCGATAATCGGCTTGAACACATCAGAGAAGACACAATGAGAGATCCTATCCTTAACTCTCTCAAAGAACTGATATACCATGGATGGCCAAGCTCTATCAGGGAAGTTCCAACACACATCCGTCCATACTACTCGATGAGGGACGAGTTAAGCATCGAAGATGGTCTGATCCTTAAAGGAGATCGCATTGTTGTACCAGAAACACAACGTGATATCATCCTTAAACAGCTCCATAATAGTCACCTTGGTATTGTGAAGACACAACTGAGAGCAAAGAAAGATGTTTACTGGCCACAGATAAACAAGGACATAGAAACACTATGTAAAAACTGTTCAATTTGCCAAGAACATGCAAATAGGCAGTGCAGAGAACCTCTCATACCATCAGACATACCATTGAGCCCTTGGAGCATTATAGGAACTGATATTTTCTCAATCGACAATAATGACTATCTTATTATTGCTGATTACTACAGCAAATTTCCCATCATTGAGAAACTTCCACAACCCTCACCATCAGCTGTTATTGCAGACATTACAAAGAAGTATTGCAGCATGTTTGGCATCCCAGATGAAATTAGATCAGACAACGGTCCACATTTCTCAGGTCAAGCATACAGAAACTTCACTAAGGACTGGAAGATCAAACACACAACATCATCACCTAGATACCCTAAATCTAATGGTTTCATTGAGAGACAGATACAAACTATCAAGTCAATCATGAAGAAAACAAGAACAGAGGATGTACACCTAGCACTCTTGAGATGGAGAACAACACCGGTAGACAGTAAGATCGACAGTCCAGCAGAACTTATGTTTGATAGAAGAATTAAAGACCTTCTACCATCTAAGGTCCACTTCCGTCCACAACATAGAGACAGCACATATGATCAACTTCAGCATCGTCAGCAAGTTCAGAAATCCAACTATGACAAATGTGCTAAAGACCTACCACCATTACATCCTGGTCAGCATGTGACTACCTACAACCACGACAATGACACATGGTCAAAAGCAACAATCATTTCCAGAAACCCTGAACCCAGGAGCTATACTTTAAGACCAGACAGCAGCAGCAACCTCCTGAGGCGAAACAGAGTGGACATAAGAGAAATCCCACAGAATACAACAGAACAGAGAATTCCCATGCTTACAACAGGCAATGCAGTAACTCCAGACCTTGGTACCCCACAAAACCAACAAGCGCCAAGGCCGAAATCACAACCAACTCAAGCTAAACCAGGGACTTCCGCAGAACCACCAGCACTTTACACCACTCGTTCTGGCCGTAGAGTGACACCTCCCAGCCGATACAGACAGTGACATATATATACTCACACTGAGCATTACACATACTTATCCTTTCTCACATGAAACATTTCGTTGGAAATGTTTGCACACATTTTTTTTTCAAAAAAGGGGGGATGTAATATAATACATTAATAATACGAACCACACATTGTAATAATATGCGAATCTTCACATGTACGAGATCCTGTAAATAAACATGGCTACAAACTGAACATGCTTTTACTGAGTGCCTTCTGAAACATGTGTGTGCTTGTGTAGATGACGAGGTAATGCTTATATACATACATCATAACATTACAATGGCCAGGAATATAATGAGAGATAATATCTAAGGACATACAAGATGTTTTCAAGGTTAGTATAACCTATATAGATATTACAAATTTGATGGAACTGTTTAATCAAGTTTAATGGGTCGAGAATGACCATCAAAGGATAAAGTTAACAGACACAGAAATGAGTGGGCAAGAAGCATGGGACTATATTAGTACGAGTATCAGAACAAAATTATCAAAGCAGGAAATTGTGCAGATATGATAAATAATTGAAAAAATTGATTTTGCCAATGACTAACTATACTACTCGTCAAAAGTCAAGGGCCACTTAGAAAAACCTTGGTTGAAACCATAAAACAAACCTGATATAAACGTAATTGGTATCAGCCAAAACGGCATTTATTGAATACCAGATTGACATGTCACGTAAAGAAATGGAAACACACATTCAAACGCAATGAAGCTGTGAAGTGTGTCACCCACCTTTTCAAAAGTCACACAATAGATATTGGACAAATAGACATTTCAAAATCAGGTATGACCACCGTTTGCAGCAAGGCATTCAAGACAGTGTAGACGCATCCAGTCCACAAGGGTCTGAAGAGTATCTTGAGGAACAGCTTGCCATTCCTGAAGCAGAAATGCAGTCAGCTGTGCAACATCCATTGGCAGGGGGTGATTTGTTGACAATCTTCGACCAAGGACATCCCAGAGGTGCTCAATTGGAGAAAGGTCAGGTGAATGAGCTGGCCACGCCATCCTGATGATCCCATGTTGCTGAATAAACTCATTCACCACACGAGCTCGATGGGGTCAAGCGTTATCATCTTGGAGGATGGCATTACCACCTATGGCATCCAGAGCAGGCTGAACAATTGGTCTCAAGATTTCGTTCTGGTATCTTAGGCCAGTCAAGTTGCCTTGGATGATGTAGAGTGGGGTCCTGCCGTGTCTGTAGAAGCCTCCCCAGGCCATGACAGAACCCCTACCATAACGATCCACCTCTCGAATTGTGTCATCAGTAAATCGCTGTCCTAGTCATCTCCAAACTCGAATCCTGCCATCATTGAATGACACAGTGAAGAGAGATTCATCAGTGAAGAGAACTTGACTCCATTGTTGCCTTGTCCATCGGATGTGCTCGCGACACCAAGCAACACGGGCTCTGCGATGAGCAGGAGTAAGAGGGATTCTGACTGCAGGACGTCGAGCAGCCAGTCCAAATTCATGTAAACGTCTGCGAATGGTGCTTTGACTGACTTTAACGTTTACAGTTTGTCTCAGCTTACATCTTAGAGTGGAACAAGTCACTGCTCGATGGCGCAGGGCTGACAAAAAGAAGTACCGGTCATCATGTCTACTGGTGCATCTAGGGCGACCTGGCCGGTGGCGATCCTCCACACTTCCTGTGGCCTGAAATCTCTCCAAAATTCTTTGGATAGTAGAGTTTGACACTGCAAGCTGTCTAGCAGCCTCACGGACAGATAAACCACTTTCAATCCACGCTATAGCCCTCATTCTTTAAGGTGTCAAGACTTCTTCTCTGTGGCATGGTTTTTGCAAGTGATGAAACTACCCTAAGTCTGCTGATTGTAAAACAAATTAAGAGTGAACTCTGTTCACGAAAAGTCGCCATTGCACATGGAATGTCAATCAGCACGATTACTTCACCTGTTTGGTTGTACGGAAGTTTGAAAAAAGATTAAAAATGTGAATTTATGGTCAGCAAACCAAATTGCACATGATCACCATGGTTGTCGGTGAGTTGTTTTTATGCTTAACGTGCACAGAGGACTGTCAGAGGAAGATATTGCACCCATTTTTACTAAAAACTTCCTTCATTTAATCATTTTATGCGCTTATATAAAAGTGTATTGAAAATAATAGGGTGGCCCTTGACTTTTGACGAGTAGTATATTATAAATTTTGTTGGAGCACTATGTGATTTATGAAAGTTCTCTGTATGGAATAAATGAAAGTCGTTTTAAGCCTGAGGTCTTAGGGAGCCGCGTTGGTGTAATGGCTTCGGCGTTGTACTGGCGACCAGGTGTTCATGGTTCAAACCCGGGCGTCGGCGTTTGAAGAAATGTTTACGGCCGGAAATTTGACTGAATAGCCTGAACGGCTCCTGTGATAAACCCTCTGTGGATGGGAAGGAGCGAAGCTCTTGACCGGGTTGGAAGTAAAGTCCTCAGGTTCCCCAGCCTCGCAATGACATGTCATTGGGCAGAAGGGCTGAAAGCCTAAGTGCCGCTGGTTAAGGGAAGAAAAAAAAAAAAAAAAAAAGCCTGAGGTCTTTGAAGAATCTATATATAAAGTTTTGGAATCACATTTTGTTCATTACGACAGTTGAGAGTTTTTTCAGTTGATGGACACAATTAAATATTCAAACATGAATGATTCTATAGAAGTAGTTAAGCCAGTTTTATATAACAATTTGAACAAAAACACTCCAACACGATTGGCAATTCAGAGAGAACATTTATTCATTGAGTCAACATCTTGTCAGAATTAAAGACAATGGAGAAGGGAATTGGAGACAGCCATGAAAGGGATCCAGAAGACATGGAAGGACATCAAATGGATGGCACAGGGCAGGAAGACAAGGCATGAATGTTGAAGGCCAATGGTCCACAGAGCTGAAGGTGTAATGATTACTTCTTCAGGTGCCTGGTCTGGAACAGACATTGGCGATCATGATCCTCCAATCTTATCTGTCTTTTGATGGGAGCCGCGCTGGTGTAATGGTTACAACGTTGTACTGACGACCAGGTTTTCAAGGTTCAAGCCCGGGCGTCGGCGCTTGAAGGAGTGTCAACGACCGGGATTTTGACTGAATAATCTGAACGGCTCCTGAGATAAACCCTCTGTGGATGGGAAGGAGCGAAGCTCCTGACCAGGTTGGAAGGAAAGTCCTCAGGTTTCCCAGCCTCGCAATGACATGTCATTGGGCCGAAGGGCTGAAAGCCCAAGTGCCGCTGGTTAAGGAAAAAAAAAAAATCTGTCTTTTGATAGTCTAATGACGTTGTTGTTGCTCATGCTGTTGTTTGTTGCCCAGTTGTTTAAGCTTTCCACATACATCATTCTCTGCCTTCCTCTTCCTCTCCTGCCTAGTATTTTCCCACTTAAGACTGATTCCTCCACTCCTCCTCTTCTGTTAATATGTCCCATAAATTTCATTTGTCTTTTCCTGATGGTTTTAATGAGGGATCTATTAACACCTGCAGCTGTCAATACCTCTGCATTTGTTTTCTTCTCTGTCCACGATATTCTCAGTCTCCTTCTCAAAAACCACATTTCCGCTGCCTCCAGTTTTATAACCATTTGATTACTCATTGTCCAAATGATTACAGGCCCTTCATTTGCCAATGTAGCTTCATGCACCTGCTAACAAAGAATATAAATATTCTCAAGTCTAGCGTTGTTGTGTTGGTCACACCACTATCAAGAACGTATTACCACGTCACATGCTGTGCCATCTAGAAGCATGCACGCATTCATTCATCCTCCTTATGAGTATGAAACCCTTACTGCAGCTGACCACAAGCAGGAAAAGTACTTTGTACACTCTTGTTGCAATCATTCAT
The DNA here is from genome assembly GCA_024509875.1 of Oreohelix idahoensis. Lineage (NCBI taxonomy): Eukaryota > Metazoa > Mollusca > Gastropoda > Stylommatophora > Oreohelicidae > Oreohelix > Oreohelix idahoensis. The sequence goes on from JAMPIV010009005.1 coordinate 164,199, forward strand.
GATCATTCAGCTCACCAAGGAGCATAGACCTTCAACTAAAAATGTATGCCAAGTCTTCCTGTCCTGTGCCCTTCACTTAAGGTCTTTCAGTGTCTTCCTCATCCTTTCTTCTTCTTCTGCATTCATCCTGAAAAGGACGTTTGTTACGTTGTGTCGCCGTTTACAGTGAAGCTGCGATATTTGCGCCTTTCGGCCCGACACATCCGTTTTCAGCATGGCATTTCCCTCTTCGATCCCTACTCTCTCTGCCAGACTGCAGTGATGCAGCCTGTTTCCAGGACCACCACTTGGAGGTGGAGTAGGGTCTTGGTCAGCTCTGGTTCGCTGACCCTGACGCAAGCAGTCAAGCTATGGGTCGCTGACTGCATTCATCTCGTTTGCTGCGTCTTCAGTCCCCTTCATCATTTCATTTCTGTCTCCAGTTCTCTTCTCCATGTCTTTTTTGGTCTCTCTCTACCTGTCTTACCCTGCAGAATCCAGAACAAGGACTTCCCCTGTAATGTTAACAGGTGTTCTCAATGTGTGTCCAATCCATCGCCAGCATCTTCTAGTCATCTTTTGTTCCACTAGCACCTGGCCTCTTCATAAGTTATGCTTGTGTACAAATATAATCCATGCATTAGGGGGTCAGAGTGGCTAAGAGGTATGGCATCCGCCTCAAATTATAAAGGTACCTGGTTTCTTTCTTCTTCTTCGTACACTCTCAGACGTCCATTTGAATGTTCTCAAAGAAAGCAGTAGTCAGTTTGAGGCTATTTGAATCCCTGTAAAGCTTTAACGATACAGAGTTATTGACATTTTGCTTACTATGAAATGACATCATGGAGTGGCGTACGTTGCACTGTTTCGTTAGGCCTGTGGCCTAGCACATCCAATTTCAACAGGCATTTATGTCAGGTTGCCTTCCTTAGCCTTTGACTGTCCCCAGCCTACCTGCAAGGCAGCAATGTGGTCTCACTGTCTGACTGGATTCTAAAAAAAACTGTAGAAAATCACTAACATCAAAAGTTAAGTTGTCATATTGGCAAGGGGAGATCACTCATCCTGGTTTGATTCCCAGCACAGGGAATATAATTTATGGAAATGTTTTTCAGAACCAGTGGTCCTAATGATGTCATACTCCCCCCTGGTCTCCTGGGTAGTGAAATCGGATGCCTAGCCTTCTCGGATAACGGCGAAAAAACGTGTGTAAGTTGCGCCTGTTAAAAATCCCACAGCAGTTCGAAATCGTAAAGCATAGGCCACATGGCCGTTGCCCTGGCAAAATTTAAAAATTAGGAACCCTACCCACCACAAAAGTATTTATAGAATGTGCGATTCCTATATACAGACATGGAGATTCTCGCCAGTGCTACAGAGTTCTTGCACTGTGCTGAGATCCTCCTTGTGTGATCTAAGGGAGGAGATTGGAGCACTGATGGACATGTCCATGTGGAATGAAGATAGTCCTTCAAACCAAACCATGCCTCTGCATGTTTTGTTTATTCTTTCCACAGGCCTCAGATGCCAACTTGACTGTGCTTGAAGAACGCTGTGATCAGCATCAGCTCACCGACATTTCTGTATAGTTTTTCCTGGACTCATACTGGTGGTCATATGCACTCTGTCTGTACTTCATATATGGGGCACTCCCGCAGCAAATGTTGAGCAGTCAGATACACTCATCGTCATTTCATGTCTTTAGCTTATTGAACAGATGCTACCTCAGTTTGTTATGGCCTACGATGAGTCAAAAGATTATTACCTGTACCATCTATTCAACAAGTTAAAGATAAAAACTACTGATAGTGTAACTGCGGCACCGATAAAATTACTGCTGAACATCTGCTTCAAAGGTGCTCAACATATGAGGAACAGAGAAAGTGCATATGGCCATCACCAGTACCATTCCTACAGAGATACCAACAACCTCAAGCTGATCATTTCTTTCTTTGAACATATTCAAGTTGACGTCTGAGAGTGAATGAAGAAGGATTATATTTTATTTAGTGCTGTATGTTTTTTGTCCTTATGCTGTCTTCAGCATCTTATTATGCTAAGTAATAAGTCATAAGGCAGTTTAATTTGAAAAAAATAAAGAACAAAGATAGGATTATTGAAAAAATGTTTCATTTATTATAATTATTAATTTGTCATTACAAGTTATATTGCTACTTCCATGAACTCAATAAGTTCTATCTCTCAAATGCTCTTATACACCTCTATGTGTTTTCAAGTGTCTTCATCTGCAATTAAGAAATATATATGCAACCTGATATATTTTCATTCCCATAATGTAACAAATTACTTTTACTCTATGTACACTTTATTTACTAATTACATTTGATCATATATATGCAAACATAAACAACTAACATTCAAATCTATTATTTCACCAAACAATGAACATATGGAATAGAATTCAGAGTTCTGTTCAATAGAAATTTGATACTTAGGAAGGATACAACACATACACTGTACGTGTCGAAAATAAAATAAATTTCCCAGAAAAACAGAACAAAGCTGTCAGTATATCACACTGCAACGTATGGTGCAGATACTGTTTTCGGACATACTGGTAAGAAGAGAAACATCAGAACAACCTGGCAACAAATGGCAAATTCAATGCACAAAAGAAGTAACGGCAGATACCAGCACCAAGGACTTCATGGACACAGCTGAAGAAAGCAGCCCTATATTCCATGAGGGAAAAGAACGAACGAATGAACTTTATTTTACAAGTGTTGAGAATTGGGCACGCAGGCTCATCCAACATTCTGCCCTCCCTTTCTTTCAACTTTTATACTGAATTCATGTATTATCACATGCATTTTACAATTAATTTGAAGTAATGCAAAGATGTAAAAGTAAAATAACATACATGATTTACAGTATCTAATTATAATCATGAAATAAAATGTTAAAGAGTAATAAATTTATCACTGAAACCTACATACGATATATATATATCTATTTGGAAACATAATGGGGGGGGGGGGGGGGGGGAGGGGGGGGGGGGGGAGGGGGGGGGAGGGGGGGAGGGAGGGGGAGGGGGGGGGGAAGAGAGAGAGAGAGAGAGAGAGAGAGAGAGAGAGAGAGAGAGAGAGAGAGAGAGAGAGAGAGAGAGAGAGAGAGAGAGAGAGAGAGAGAGAGAGAGAGAGAGAGAGAAGAAAAAAAAACTCATAAAATATTCAAAAAGTCTGTGATTCCATATACAGAAATTTGTGTGTTTTTTAGATCATGTGGAAGCTTGTTCCAAAGATGTGCAGCAGAGTGCGCTAAACTTTTCTTCAATAAGTCAAGCCTAGACCTGGGCACTTGTAATTTGTTTAAGCGCTGACTGAATCTTTCTCTGTATTTGAAAAATAGGCCACAGATACATTGGAGCATTCTGTGACAGGATTTTGTGAACGAATTTAGCTTTGCTGAACAGGAAGAACTTTCTTGGGGCCAATATTTTAAGATATTTATACAGATCTACACACTGTGTTTGGCAACAGTAAGAAACTAGATATGCTGCAAACTTTTGTAGTGAATAGTCTCTTTGTATTGGATATGAAGCAACCATCCCAGTTGTGGAGCAATAGTCTAGGTGTGTTTGTAGAAGAAAATATGAATGATGATGAAAGGCAGACAGAAAAATCATCGTAATTTTCCTCTGTGCTCCTTATGGAGCATGAAGCCACCACTGTAGCTAGTCCCCTTACAGGAAGCATGCACCAAGCATTCACACGCTCCTGCAGCAGTGGTTTCTGTGGAAATTTGTGTCACATGTTGAGGTTGCCAGCTCCATGCAAAAACTGCATAGTAGTTGCCTTGTGCAACATGCCTGATTGTGCAGTAGTCCTACTCTGTCTTCATCTCTTTAGAGACCCCCAGGCACTAGAGAATTACCTTGCCATAATTGGTCACATGGTATGAGAAGGACATAGACTGAACTAATTCAAAACATCAGAGATTGCAGAAAATAAAGACACATACATATTCATCAACTCCTGTCAACATCGAACTTAATGATGATAAGCAGAACATTACCGCTAGCATGTATATTTCCAGAAACAAAGGGACATAAAATTCACTTGTACTAACATAATATACATTTATTTTCATTCTTCAGTTAACTGTTTTTTTTTTTAAAATGCATCACATGTGCAGAACTCTAAAAATTGCATGCAACCCCTAAACTCCATGACAATTTAAAGTTGCTTGACCTCAATCAGCATCACGCTGGCAGAGTGATTAAAGTGCTTGCCTTGTTGTGCCAAAGTTGCTGGGTTCCAGGTTCAAAACCTGACAGCATCATGCTCCAGTCTACCCTGCTATTAACAGATACCCAACTCTGGTCCTGAGTTAGGGAAGGCAAAGGCAGCGAGGAAGGGAACTGGTCATTCCCCACATCATAAAGATGGACCAAGTAAGGTGAAGTCTCTAACACTTCACTCCCCTACTGCAATATCTGCTAGGGGGCACTACCTTCTGACCTCAAGACAACTTATATTATCACGATTTTCATTGTTGAGCCCTGTACTCTTAGGGCCCTTTCTACTCGACACAGACATACTGATATTGCTATAACAATATTTGGTGTATTGCTCTGTAAGAATGCATTAAAGTGGTGAAGGTAGTCTCACAATACAAATATTTATGTACAGCTCCCATTATAACTCTATCATGAAGAATGACACAGATCCAACGGAAAGGTCAAACTCAGATTTTGGGACCAGGCTTATTCATGTACCCTGACCATGTCTGACCTATGGCAGGATAGCATTACTTTGTAAGCACTGTCCATTGCTTTTACTTAGTTATTTCTAAGCAGACACCATTTCTCACAATTTTTAGAGTAATTTTGTCCAACAAAGTAAGTGTGGAAAGGTCATTTTTAATGTTATTACAAAAAAAAAAAAAAATTGCACTTCTAATTTTTTTTTTTTTGTCCCCTAGAAACTCGGACACACAGACAAATATCTTTTTGCCCTGCTGCCAAGGGCCCCCGTGGAGATCCCAGGGTCTCTTGTGAGATAAAAATAGAATAAAACTGCTGCTACCTCAGGCATATCCTACAAGGAGACTAATATGAGGTTTGTACATGGGGCCTGGCAACCTCACCATGCAACATAAACTGTTACAGAAACGTCTGCTGCAAGAGCATGTGAAATGCTTCATGCAGGCTTCCTACAATGGGAACAGCTTGCAGTGGTGGGCTCCATTCTCCATAGGGAGCAAACAAGTTAAAAATGATGATGACTACAATTATAAGTATGATTTATGTACTTTTAAGTGATTGGGCAGATCTTGATAACGTGACAAGTTAAATACTGAACACCTTCACTCAGTATCTGTGTAATGTCAATGGCATGCAATAAACACAAATTTCAAAAATTTGCATTATGACGAATGATATTTCAGCTCAATATGGCAGTTCAGTAGGTACACATGAATCTTACATATAAAATATAAAAACAGAGACTTTTTATGACTGAATATACCCCTTAGAAACACTGTCTTTAAGAGAGAATTAAACTTCACAATTAAATGCCCATAAAATGTGGTGATGTCACTTATTTGTATCTAGGTGTTTCACCCAATATAGTGGACCAGAGAAAGTCAGCCGACCAGAAAGAGTCAATACGGATGACCGAGTCAGCTTTGAGGAGTGGGATATTTATCCCACAATGTTTTTTTTTTTTTTTTTACACAAATACAATATTGTAGATAAATGTGTCAACAGAATCAATTATTTTCTTAGCAAGTTAAAAATAAAATGTCTTTAATTTAAAAATGCATCAGTAAAAAAGTCACAACCCTGATACAAGTCACAGACTGCAATCCTGTATGGGTTTGAGTACATTGACGAGAAAAGTATGTACCAAAATGTGAGTCTGATTAAGGTGACATTTATTTTCAGCCTGCAAATTTATTGGTATTTAGAAACAAATGAAGAAATGAACTTTGCCCACCAAAGAAATCCCCAAATCTTTTCCCTTAACCAGATTAAAAGGTCAGCCATAAATCATTATGGGTGAGACATATATCACTTCAATCATTATCCTTTAGTCCTCCAAGGAGCATAGGCCTTCAACAAACACATACCAAGTCCTCCTGTCACGTGCCATCAAGTTCTTTCCACATTTTCCTCATCATTTTCACTTCTGTCTCCGGTTCTCTTTTCCATGTGTTTTTGATCTACCTCTGCCTCTCTTTCCCTGGGGATTCCAGAATATGGACTGCCTGGTCATGTTATAAACAGGTTTCCTCCATGTGCGTCCTATCCACTGCAAGCTTCATCTTCTCATCTCTTGTTACACTGGCACTTGTCTGCTTCTCATCATCAGTTCCACATTGGTGACTATGTCATACCATTTCAAATCTTCTATTTAATGCAAGCACCCATTTATGAATGTCTGTAACTTTTTTGTTGTTGTTTTTATTGTTCTCCATGTTTCAGAGCCATACAATAGGACTGACTTGACATCTGAATTGAAGATTCTTATATTTTTTTTCTTTGGTTGACTTGACTTCACTTGATCACCATGTTTCTCATAAGTCACTTATCTTTGTAAATGTTATGTATGAAGAAATGCAAAGTAGATTATCCTAATCACTTTTTTTGCTCTAGGATACCCTAAAATTCTAAGTACATCATTGTCTTCCTTTCCTAATCCTTTTATCTTATTTTAGCAGACCATTATCTTATTGTTAAGACATTTTTTTAATGAAAAAATTCCCTAACATGCATACTGGAAGAAGGGGTCCAACTGAACGGACAGTGAGATCTGATTTAACTCCAGCAAATTATTTTTTATGGGGATATTTAAAGGACAAGGTATATGGTAGGAAACCTCAAACCTTAGAGGATCACAAAACAGCAATAACAGAGGAGTTTCAAAGAGCTGGCTCTATTTTAGAAAAAGACTGACTTTATTTATGAACCCTCACAGACAAACATTTTGAATGATAAATAACTATAATTATCACTAAACACTGTTAGTGTTCTGTCTATGTTATGGTATATCTCATTAACACATACCATTATTTATTAAAGCCACATGTTTTAAGCAAAAAGGTAAAGGACTTATGGCTCACCCTTTGTATAAGGATTCCAAATGCCAGCATTTTTTTCCCGCAGTCACAGCACTAAAGTAATTGTGACTATGTACCTTGCCTCTGTTTATCCTTGCCATCTCCACTTTAACCCACATATATACAGAGTCATTATAAAGTCTGTGTGCAGTTTCAAATACTCATAAATTCTGTTCTATAAGTGATAAAGCCAATCTGTAAAAGGTGAGTGAAAGAATTTATTAAAGTGTAGCATACATTAACTCTTGGAGCGATCCTTTTTAACACATTGATTTTATCAACTACAGAACAGGAGTTATGAATATTTAGTGAAGTGATTCTGGACATTTAGGAGATACATTAAAAACAATATCAGGGTACCAAAAACACACAATATTTTTGAAGTGTGTGGTAAACATTAAACAGTTGCTGCTCAACATTTGAGAAACACAACAGATGCAACATAGTGATAATATTATCACTACTATATATTCTCACACTTCACCTTTACTTCTGGGGATATCTAACAATGGATGCGTGTTTGACAGCAAACCACAAGAATGATGTATCTCGGGTAAAGAGGACATCTCCAACCCTATGTCCTGCATTCAGGAATTCTCCAAAAACCAGACATACTCCAGGGAGGAATACATCTAAAATGTCCACATCACCACTATAATTTGACAGGGCACGCACGCACACACACACACTTTTTTTTTTTTAAAGAGCCTGTATTAAAAATGCTCTTGTATGTGTGATGTATATTCAGAATTTAAATTTGCATACAGAATATTCTGAGATATCCTAGGATGAGTAAATACTCAAGTCAGTTACAAAAATAACAATCAAGAACAAAAATAACAATCAAGAAGCTACAGACTTTCATAAATGGGTGTCTGCGCAGACTAGAAGGATTGAAGTGCTATAAATAGATCACTAATATAGAATTGATGACAAGAACCAGACAATCGCCAGTGGAACAAGAAATGAGAAAGAAGACGCTGGCGATGGACGGGACTCAACACCGAAGAAAATAAATTGTTGATGCATTATAAGGCGGTCATTATGTTTGGAATGCCCAGGGACAAGAAAGGCAGGAGGAAAAAAAAAACTTATCGAGAAGAGAACGGGAGACAATAATGAACGGGATGAGGACAACGTGGAAAGATCTAGAACTAATGGCAGGGAACTAGAGAACTTGGCATGTGTTCGTTGAAACCCCACACTCCATGTGGAGCCAAACAGCAACGATGATGATAATGAAGTATGGGTGATCGTTGTTATAGGTCACACTTCCTACCATTTTTTTTGGGGGGGGGGGGGTGTCTCATATAGGAGCTTGTATTGTTAATGTTCTCATGTGTCTGTACTAGACATTTTAAAATTTATTGTAAACATAACACTCCTAGACAATATGTCAAACTGGTTTTCAGTAAGATCTTTGGATATAGTAACAACCAAGAGAAATCAGAAATCCTTTAGTGTAAGAGATGAAATATAATTATTACTACAGCATGTAGATCCAGACAAAAAGGTAAAGGGTAAAGGATCTGTTACATGCCCATTGAGGCATATTGTGAATATGGTGTTAGGCCCATATTTTCTCGACCATCGGCACACTAGGGGTGATGTGGTCAGCATCATGCCGGCCGCCTTAACCTTCCCAGAGTTGTTTTGGTACCCAATTCATGAGGCTGGGTTGACCCCGGAGCCATTTGCTGAGAGCCAGACAAGATTGTATATTAAATATGAACAAACCTTACAACAGTGACTGTGGAGTAAAGAATATCCGTGTGGAATAAAAACAGCTCGCCTCACTAACAATGACAAGCCTCTACAGAGATAAGCCTTATGAAACAGAGGAGTTCTATATCCGAGATACAAATGATGTTGGTCTTTGAAGTTAAAGAAAAGTTGCTAAGAGACAGATCACTTACTCGCCTTTTTTCACCTCTGAGAATATCCAGATCTTCTGCCTGGAATGTTAGGAACCTGTATGAAAAAGGTAAAACTGCAAAAGGCAGTCTTTATCCATAGCATCTCCAGGGTTAAAAAATATACAAAAACTCATGGAGAAGAGAATGGAGACAGAAAAAAGAATATATAAGACATGGATATACCTGGTGCATGACAGGAAGGTTTAGTATAAGCTAACTGAAGGCCTATGTTTCACAGGGAGATATATATATATATATATATATATATATATATATATATATATATATATATATATATATATATATATATATATATATATATATATATATATATATATATATATATATATATATATATATATATATAAGGCAAAGAGAAAGCCAAGACAATGAACAAACTATAAAACATCTTAAACTGCAAGAAATGTTTCAAAATGCTTCTATGACAGTTTTAGAGCCGAGCCTCAAATTCCCTTTCTAGCACATGTGCTTCCGTGTTGTGATATTTTCACTACACATTTCTTGCGTTATCTCATGAGATGTTTGTAATAGATACATATAACAATAATACCCACAACCTTAATTGCAGAGCATTTACATCTCTGATTGTGTTGTTTTCACATGTGCAGTACACAGTGTGTGTGCCCAGATGTAGAAATACTCCTCACCCACAAAATATCTTAAGTCCAAAGTAGATAACAGGTTACACAGTATTCATATATTTTTAAAATGTATTTTGTACACTGTGGCTAATTAAGACAACTATCTTTACTGATAGATTCATCATTTTCCTTTGCACTCCGTATGGAGCTACTATTTCAGCTAATCCCCTTGATAGAAGCCTGAATCAAGATCTTGCAGTGGTGGTTTCATGATAAGACTGTCAGCCCCACGCACAACCTTATATAAGTCGTCTTGTACGACATACCTGAGGGTGCAGCAGTCTTATTCTTTCTTCGTCTCCTCAGACACCCCAGAGAATCACACCCCACGAAATTCTGACAAATTACTGGCCATTAATTCACATCACTTTTTTTTTTTACAAAACATTCAACTTCTATCAGTTGTGTAACACAATCATGAACAGCATTAAAACGCACTGTATGAATTTATGACAGAATACATGACAACACATCAAGGAATTTATTTATGTACAGTGTCCAAAATGACTCCTGAAAGAAACAACACCTGCAGAATGAATTAACACCTGCACAACATTCATGGAGAATGAACACATTGCTGCAAACACATGGCCCACTAATGAACATGATCTTGAAGGCAATAATATTAACATGTCGCTTATTCCTAACCCAGACGTAGTGAGGCTGTCAAGCAGATACTTTCTGGATGCTGTCATTCAAAGAATGATATTCAAAAGATATGACTGGCCAATGGTAACACTGGGATTTTAAAAAAAATCTGGCTGACTAGAGAGATGGGGTGGGAAAGGGGGGAGAGAGAAAGAGACATAGAGAGAGATATATAGTTATCTAAAGAAAAGACCTAAATAGCACAGCAAGAAAAATAAAAGATATGCATGACAATACATTATTTTGTTTCTAAATAAATAAAGATCTAAATGGCAAGTCTGAAAGACCTTAAAAAAAATATAGGTAACCATTATCCTGAAACTACCAGTATCTCTTTGTGGAAAACCTACAAATTCACTGTATGACAAACTGTATCTGCAAGATTGCAAAGATCTTTGTTAAAACATTAATATCCATAACGGCAAACAATATTAAGGTGATGGGACTTGTCAAATACTTGTCATGCAGGACTTTCTTTTAAACAAAAAAACAATGACTACAATACAGGAGAAAGGAAAAATATTATTTGAATCACTCTGTGAACTATTTGACTGAGATATTTACAGATGTAAACAAGACATAAAACTGTCAGTGGTTTGCTTTCTTATCTGACAGATACAATATTAAAGGCTTAAACAGCTTCATTCAAAATAAAAACGGTATTTAAGTTCACAACAGTTGGCAAACATTAAGAAATGCAACAATAGCGCCAGTTAAAATAATCACCAGCTTCTTGTGATTTTCAAAGCAATTTGGCAAACAATCTAGGAGCTGCAGAAATCTACATTAGAAACACTGAGCTCTCTAAAGATCTTTGATAAAAATCATGTCCGCAGGTAGGTGAAAATCAGTTTTAATTTTAGAATGTCTCTCAATACTAATTTATTGACAAAAGTGAAAGCTAACATGTAGCACTTTTTAAAATGGGTGAGAGAGACAGGATAGTCCATAATTTCCCTAGGCTGAGAGTTGTTTTTTTTTTCTTTTTCCTCCACTGCTTTGTTTAAAGATCTACCAAACCATTCCTTGTGGTCTACTGGTAGATCGACTGTTATGTAATTGCATACACCTATATAATTTTTCAATTTGTTGGAATGGTAGGACAGTATGTTTTAAGCATTTGCTTCATGTAATAGGAGTTATTATAGTGAACTGTGGTATGGTTAGAGTGCGACTCACCATTGAAGTTTTGTTGTGTAAATGATCCAATCACAGAAATATGACAACTTCTTCAGTGAGACGATATGTTTGTATCCATTCATGAAATGGTACATGAGGTGTTCTGTAGTATGTGCCCAATTCTTCTGTGGAAAACTCCATTTCCCATTGGCAGAAGGGGGTAGTGTCACTGAATGGTTCCATGTGGGTGAATGATGGAGTGAGTGTAAGTAAGGGTCATTGAGGTTGTCAACACTTGTCTAAGTTTAACTCAGGGACTGAGTTCATGTCTGACTTCTTGTCAGCATTTTGTGACGTGCGTGCGCATGGAGAAAGCATGTTTGGTGAACACAAGTCTGGGTGACAGAAAGTACCGATTGTGACTAGAGAAAGTGTGTGATTTGCTGTCGAGCTGGGTGCACGTATTTTGTGACAGTGGGAAACCACAGCTGTAACTGAAATAGTGATGATGTTATAGGTGATACCTATTGTATAGGCGATGCGTTTCCCACCGAGGAGTGTTCCTGGAGGAACTTTATGTCGGTATCCGTGGAGAACATGGTAAGGTGTTGAGTTTGTCCTGCCTTGGAGATACTGTGGGGGAAATAAGAGAGCGATTCTTGGAGAATCAAAATGGCGATGGTACACTGCCAATTAATGATATATGTGATTCACACCTGGATGGTGTATTACAGGTGCGAGGGTGTATCTGCACACAGAGTCTGTGTGCTGTAGTGTATGTCAGCGAAGCCAGTGCATGAATACTGTAGTAGTAATTTCCTACAGGCGATATCAGCCTCAGTGTGATGTCAGCATGCTTCACGATATTATTGATGTTCAGGACTTTTATAAATGTCCAATTAAATGTCATGGAACTGTACTAATGGCGTTGGATTAATTCTTACGTAGATGAGTCATTGTTGTTCATCAACTACGTAACGCCACACCCCCATAATATAGCTCGTGACAATATTGCATGTTACATATTTCATTTTCCAAAATGTTTCACAAATTAATAAAAAACATATTTTTCTTTTGTTTTTAATGAAAGATCTTTAAAAATATAGCCATTATAAAAACCGGTTCGTCTACAAGCGAGCGCGCGGCTTCTGATTGGCTGGCAATATTCTTCTTCTTTCTCTCATGACAAGGCATTGTGTTTACAACTCGTTACAAGGATAATTCATTGAATACTGAAAGAATTGTATGAAATAAACAAAAAGTAAACAAGAAGCTAATGTCAACTGACCAGCGCTAATTCTGCCTTCTACTTAATACACAATGACCCGTTTTCTTTCCCACAATCACTATATCTCTGTCATATACTAAACCAGCACGGTCACAAATCTTTAATCACTCACTGATGCCAGTGATGGAGATGACTCCAGAGTGTACTATCAACATACGATGAAAAGGTTTTCAATGATACTGAAATGATAACTGACAATGAAACTTTATACAGATGCCCAAGACAGGTATTGAAACAATTTAACAAATGCAATCAGAGTTAATCACCGAATACCTTCCTATCTTTCACAGATGGTAATAGTGACATTAATTCCAAGGTTCCCGTGGTCTGCAAATAGCTGTGCAATATTAGTGTCAAAAACAAGGCAATCGCTGCTTGCAATTGCTGGCTGTATCCCATCGTGAATGCTCCGTGGGGCAGCCTCCCATGTTAATCTTCGTCGATGGCCATTCAGTTCTAACCTAGGAATTGGAAACATTGTATAGTAAAAAAAATGTATTAATACCAAAATAGGTAATAAGAACAAGTCTGCTGAGGTGTAAAAACAGGGAAACGTTTTGTGAAATAAAATTATTGATACCAAAATAGGGAATAAGAACAAATCTGTTAAGATGTAAAAAATACACAAGTATAAAAGCTGGCTGATAAAAATTACATAGCACACAATGCCAGAAAGACACGATGCATTATAGAAACAGGTTACCATCAAGTTGCCTGGCCAACTCTCAGGGATCAAGCAACAGCATCAGATGGGCCCAACATTGCAATTACCCCTGTGCTGAGAAACCAGCATTGCACAATAAACTTAGGTGAATAACTTGAGCCCCAGACGTCTCCGGCTTTAACCTGGTTGGCGGCTTGCAACTGGATCTCACAATGGACAGATGACAGGCAAGTTGAGCTGGGAAGTGGCTCTGTGAAGGATGTGGCGATCCATTAAGAAAACCCAGAACCAGGTTAAAATGTTCCATAGCAGAAACTGCAGATGAGGAATAAAGTATTAGATACTTTTTTATGAAGTTGTGTGACCAGTTCCCTTCCTCGCTGACTTACCTTCCCTAGCTCACAAACAGTCAGGTACCCATTTACAGCTGGGTAGGCTAGAGCGTGATGCCGCCAGGTTTCGATCCAAGAAACCGGTAACTTCGATGCAACGAGGAAGTGCTCTAAGCACATAGCCAATCAAACGCCAGAATCAGAGCACAGCATGTTAGCCCTATGTATCTGAAGAGCCCACTGTGGATGGCGGGGAATATGCAGAATGCCACCCCATCGCTTTTTCCTTCTAGCTTGAAAATAGATATCAGGATCCTTTAAATACTGTAAAGTTATGCTCGGGATCTCATGACTCCAACTCAACAGGTTTTAGAATGACAGAAGAGCCTAGATCTACAATGTGAATAATGTCAAGGATTATTCAGTTTGGCATTAGCTGGGAAGCAGCTGCCAGCTCAGCAGCCCTAGTTAAACAATAACAACAACACATTTAAAGTGAGAAAAACTAAAAAAGAATACAATTGCAGAATGATATACAGCCAACACTGTATAATATAATTAAATAAAGCACAGCTGCAGATAAACAAATACGCAACATAATCTATGTGAGAAAATCAAACAATGTACCCATGTAAAAGAACAGAAAGGAAACATTATCTGACACTAAAGCTCACCTGTATATGAAATTCTCTGCTTGTTTGCGGGTCCCTATGAGCTGGACAATAGCGTAAAACATTTGAAGGCCATCTATTTTTTCTTGTTTTTCCAACACCAGCATGAAGTTGTGGCCAAAACAAGACTGCATCATCACCCAATCCACTGCTCCAGGAAGATTGATGTCTGTTGCTAGAAAGACAATGTCTTCCCCTAAAATGAGATTGGGAAACAAAAATTCAAATGCCTGAAATATCCCTGCATGATATGAGATGGAATAAACACAAACTACAATGCTGAAGTCTGCTTCATGAAAATGAATTACTGTATACACTCGAGTATAAGTCGAGAATTTGTTTCAGTTTTTGGACCTTAAAAAACATGCTCCCGACTTACTTTTGAGTCAAACAAACAAAAAATGTATGAAACCGGTCAGTGTTTCTTCCCCCCCCCCCCCCCCGCCCCCCCCCCCCCCCCCCCCCCCCCCCCCCCCCCCCCCCCCCCCCCCCCCCCCCCCCCCCCCCCCCCCCCCCCCCCCCACCCCCCCCCCCCCCCCCCCCCCCCCCCCTCTCACGTATCCTTTAGATATTAACTTGCTGCTTCATTAAATGTTTTTATCAAAATATCTAAGTAATACACGTTTGAACTCCTATTAAGTCACTAATTTCAACTGTAGTACGCCTTGATAACCAACCTCCTTCGTTTGATCTATCAGCAATACCACTGCTTCTTTCACTAGATTCAATTTCATCATAATATCGATAGCCTCTAAAAAAAATTCGGAACAGCATAAGCATTGTAATGTAGGCCTACCGGAAATCTATTTATAACTCAGGCCTTGCTAGATACCAAGATCTCATTGCTCCTTAGCATCCTGATCAAATAACAAGTCACTTCTCAAATCTCAAAGCAAATATTCGACTGCCCTAAAAGCCTTGGCTTTAAAAAAATCATAATATCAATCACCTCTAAAATAAATTCAGAAAATCTGAAGCATTTTAATGTAACAGAAATCTACTTATGACTCCAGTCACGCTAAATACCGCAAACTCGTTGCTACTTAGCTACAACAGTAATCAAACTTTCTGGGCAAATAAACTTTATTTTCCAAGGGTAGAGAATTCGGTATGCGGGCCCGTCCGACATTATGCCCTTTCTTTATCTCATAATTTCTTACATGGGGCGATTTCAAGCGCTTTAAACGGGAAAGGGTTAAGCTGAAAGTGAAAAAAATTTGCAGAAAGCCAAAGACAAAATTCCAATGCAATGCTGGAATTTGAAATCAGTGAAAAATGTGGCTTATAATCGGGTCTTTCATTTCGGATGGTTTTAAGTCCTAAAGTCTAGAGGTAGACTTATACCTGATCAACTTACACACAAGTATACGAGGTGTTCAAAAAGTTCCGGAACTTTTTTTGTATAACTTTTTCGGGCTTACCTGGAACCTAGTCAGCCTTGTCTCCTTCGAAATACTCCCCTCCTCTATTAATACATCGCTCCCAACGCCGTTTCCACTTCTGGAGGCAGTCCTGGTAAGCATTTTTGGGTGTCGTGCGTAAGGCAAGGAAGCCAGCTGCAGTTGTGGTTCCATGCTCCAGCAGAAGTGATGATGATGACAAATGACCCCATAGAATGCTGCTTCATTTAGCACACCATTTTCTAGAAATGTATCCTGAGCACTTAGTAGGGTATTACTGTAGTAATAAATCTTTATTTGAGAACAGGACTGCTACCAAATCTCTCCTTACCTTGTAAAGTGGTGATACTTTTGTGAGACTGCATAAGATGGGGCATAACCTGTTCCAGTGACCCCTGCCACTTGCATGATGCCCCAGGGCATGGGCAGGTGTATGGTCTGACAAGGGAATGAATGTTAATTGATTGACATGAAAATCAAAAAATTGCATATATGATCTCAAATGAGAAAAGTAGCTCATTACACATTCTTGTCACTCCAGTAAGCTCAAAGAATACTTGTTGCTAGATAAGTTATTTACTTTAATTAATCCAATGACACAAGAAAGTCATGCCAATATTTTTTAAATAATTAATTACTGGCACAACATTTTAAAGTTGAGTCCTTTGCAATATAAATAGAATTATCAGTCTATTGAGGATAACTGTGAGTAAAATACAAGCAGTATTGTTAAAATCCCAATTCACTTCACATGGTGCCTTTTTTTTTCTCCTCTGAAGATCAGTATTAAAACCAAAATAAATGAGAATGGAGTGAATATCCTTCTTAATCAACCTTCTAAAATATGATGGATTAAATATGATGATAATGAACAGTACTCGTATGACTTCCTAATCTATTTAACTTAAAAATGTTAAACAGGGCGACTAAAATGTTACCTGTGTTCGCAGGTATCCTCATGTTCAGTTTTCTCTGTGTGAAGCAGTGTGGACAGACACCCATTGTTGGAGTAACGGCATGGGAAAAGAACGGAAGCAGCTACCTTCTCCATTGCCAGGTTCCTAATGTTTCCTTCAATGAGAATCAATCATCGACTTTATTATTCAGCATTGCATTTTAATGTGGACATAGTTTCTTAACTCTATCGTTATGGAATTATTATTCAGCTTTGCATTTAATGTGGACATAATTTCTTAACTTTATCATTATGGAATTATTATTCACCCTGTACCTGAACTGGTCAATGATCATCATTCTTTCATAGATGTGGGTGCTTGAAATGTGGCAACAAGGTACCAGCATGGAAATGAGGACAGGAGCTGGATGAGTGCCGGTGGACAAGGGGATGAGAAAAGGACGCTGACAAAACACATGGTGAGGAGAGCCGGAGACAGAACTGAGTATGATGAGGAAGACATGGTAAGGTCTTGAGCTGATGTCATGTGACAGGAGGAGTTGGTATGTGTTTGCTGAGGACTTGTGCTCCTTGTGGAGCTGAAGGGTATTTATAGGGTGTTTATCTGGGCCAGAATTACGTTTTTAAAAATTCAAATGTGGGGTGTACCATCTTTTAGTCTAAATTTTTTGTGAATCACTTCTGTAAAAACAATATCAAATATCAAACTGAAGGGGGAAGTGGATAGAGAATTATACTTTACAATGCTTTTGTTAGTATTTTGTGGAAAGTGGCAAAAAAAACAATGCAATGCACTGTCATTAACAAATCTCTGGCAAGAGACAAAAGCAGTGCACAGAATAATTGTAACAGTATATATCTCTTACACTAAAATACACATAGCTCACCCAGTGGGCCCCGACAGGTGGGACACATATTCAATTTTTGCCGACATGACTGGCATACAATGTGGCCACTCTGGCACTGCATGATAGGAGGTAGGGCATAATCAAAGCAAACAGGACATTCAAAGTAACTGGCCAGATCTGAGCTGCCATTGTTCGGACCTGCCCCTGTAAGAAAAATAATTTTATTCATACATTTTGTTCAAACAGTTTCATTTGGCAGTTTGAAATACAGTTAGACTGAACAGTAATCTCACTCCAAGATGTCTTATTTGAATCTGAAATGTTAATAAATGGCTTACACACAATGAGAAATTAAAATTTAAGAAAATCCTTAAATAAATTCACTTTATCTTAATCTTACTATCTTTTTCTTTGATCCTTAGCCACAGACTGTCAAAGCAGTCAGTGGCCATCACGCCTGGTGGCGTCTTGTATGGCAGCAACAAACTGCTTCCACTTTGTTCAGTCGGCGGCCATCCTTCGTACAGTCCCCCAACTCTGGTTAATCCCTGGCATCTTGGCCTCCACAGTTCTTCGCCAAGTTGCTTTCCTTCAGGGGTCCATAACATAGCTGTTCTTGTAATGGCATCGGGGTCCCTTCTGAGGACGTGACCAACCCAACTCCAGCATCTGCCAGCTATGATGGTGTGCATATCCTCTTGGTTACTCCGAATAAGTAGTTCTTGGTTGGTGATGGGTATTCAGACAAAAGATTAGGAGAATTTTCCTTATTTTGTAAACAAAATAGATATTTTTTAGTGCTTAAGGGAAAGTCATTATTGAGTTACTTCCCTTGAAAGTTGTGCCGTCTCTTTCGATCGAACTCCGCGGATGAATCCAGTTTTACTGCGATTTATTCTTTGTTTGGGTAGTAATAGATTGTTCTTGCTTCAGAATATCTATGGCCTGAATTTATGTGTATTGTTTGGCTGAGTAGGACGAGTCTGTCTTATATCTGTATATCTTTACATATCTAAGTCGAACTATATGTTCTTTTGTCTCTAGAGAGGTCAAAGGCTGTTCGGCGGATGTGTCTCTAGAGAGGTGTGTTTTGGCTTCGCCCTGATCATGGGGGCTGTGTTTTGCTATGTCGGCTTGTCGCCGGGAAAAAGTGATCTCTATATTTATGGGGAAAGTGATAGTCGTCTAGACCTATCGTGTATGCTTTACCCCAGTGTTTATTCTTATTGCCAAGGAATGGCAGAATCATATTTCTGATACGCAGGTAATAAAAGATACTCTTTTGAACTCTCGTACGAAGCCACCGTTTTTCAATAGGTATGACTTGTACATCTGAGAGGATGCATTTAACTAGATGGAAAACGACTCTGATTCCTAGCAGCACTATATCCTGTAGAATGCAGTCAATTGTATCATGATAGAATCTACAGAGCAATGAAACATTTAATGAATGACTAACTTTAAGACAGATTCATTATCTGTATCCAAACGTGAGTGACAGCTCACGAGAGAAGCCATCTTGTAAAAACATTTAGTGACTTTCAAGAAGAGAAAAGGGATGCCCGTATTATCGCTTGATTAGTCCAGAGATCACTGCTACACATGAGAACCCATTGCTAGCGGTTCAATTTGATTATATGGAAAAATCTGTGCTGGACATTATGTTAAGGAATCTTCACTAGACGAGATTAGGTCTAGAAGTCATCTTGGATATTGTTTATAATCTGACGTGCTTTGTCAGTAAACTCAGATGATATATATATGGGCAATACTGAGTGCTTGGCTATTGACAGTCCATTATACTATTATTCTACATGAGTGCCCATGTAACATTGCAAGACCATTTATCCACTGTACCATGATGTATTATGCCAACCTGTGATTTGTCACTATCTGTGCTGTCGAGTGTGTACGTCCAATTAAACTGTAGTAAAGGTACACAGTCGTTGGTGTCGATGACTTCCAGCCATACATGAGTGTGAGAAAAGAACATTTGTCAACACCACGAACTCTTCCTATCATTCGCATATTACACACTCAATCTATGTCTACACACCACTGCGTAGGTCAAGTTGACATTCCATACTCAAACCACGAGCAACACAACAACACAGTATTTAACTCTGGTGATGTTCGAGTGAGCTTCAGATGTTTCAGCATGTCTCTTGCTCAGGGCAAGGGTCTTGTATTAAAAGAGTTTATCAACTGATGATGACGTCTGTCTCCCAAAGAAAGATCTTATCAATGATACTATAAGGGACTGCAATGAGACCAGATTTTAACTGTCAAGCTAAGACATAGCCACTGAAGTTAAAAATTGCACCAACGGACAAATGTAATTGTGAAGATCAAAAACACAAGCAGAACAGATCACATGGGAATACTGGCTCCACATGAGAAGCAAGCTGACAAAATACCATCCTCAATCCACTGATGCGGAAATTGTTTGGTGATGAAAGTGGAGATGGATGCGCCATATTCACTGGAAACAACCAGTCAGTTTAACAAGACATACGTTAGAGTAGTACCCACAGGGAAAGAAAAGAATGGGGATGCCAAAAAAAAAAAAAACCTGACGTACAGCAGTAGAGGGAAATCAAAACAACTTGAATCTCATCAGCGGAGTTGAAGATAGACCAAAAATAGAAATCGCTGGCAGAAATCAATTCTAGCACTATATTTTACAGGGAGTGAAACAATTTGATGATGCTCTGACAAATAGCCTCAGATCATCTCTTTTGAGATACATGTTGCTATATGAGAGCTAACGAGTCCGAAAATTAACAGTAATCGAAACACTTTTGTTTAAACGTGCTAGTGTTAAATATCCATTCACTGAACAATAATGAAAATTTGATGTATGCTATATTTACACCCACTGACAGCTACATTTCAAATGTCAGAACCTGATTCTCAAATCATTAACTATGATCACATGAAATACCGTACTTACAAACAGCTGTTGGTAGTTCAGAGGTCTGCATAGGTAGCGCTGTGTTCGGCATTGCAGGAACTTGAAGTGTCCTTCCCTTAGGCCCAGATGCTGTTGGTCGGCTCATTCTCTTGAACGTTACTTACTGCCCAATAAGCATAAAAATCTGGAAGTTAGATGTTAAAAATTGTCTTTAAATTAATTTTTTTTAAACAGACCTTAACGCAGTATTAATGTTTAATGATAATGGCTCCATTATAAAATATAATGTAGAACCATTAAAAAATTATTATTATTATATTACAGTTGAAAAAGTGTGTGTTAGTATGATTTTTTGTCTTAGTGGCTTTTTCTTAACTTTACCATATATTCAAGGCTGCACATACATTTTGCGTGTATATGTGTTTGTAATCTTTAAATAGTAATTTAGAGGAAAAAACAAATAGCATGTTATACTGCTGTTAGACAACCTAGTGAATCCAATGTTTTCCTTCTTTTACAGGGTATAAATATGAAATTCTTTGAGATTACTAATAATTTTGATCTTTTAGTGTAAGTTATAATTCAGTAATGAGTGATGCCATTAAATATGGTAGACTAGTTGTTAAAAAACAAACAACTAATGTTTTGTCTGATTTGCTGAGTAGCCTTAAATCATCTCAAGGAGTCAAGATCAAGAACCAAAGGTTGTTGTTATTGATCCAGTGGCGCCTGGGCTCTCGCCCTTCGGCACAATGCCATGTAGTGATATCTGCATGTTTTCGCAAGCTGTTTTGTCTCTCCGTACAAGGCATTCCACTTATCTGGCCTCGGAGGAAGGAGCATTTTCCTAACATCATCGAGTACTGGTGGTCAACAGTTTCATAGGGTGTTACGTTATTTTATATTCATAGAGGGGGAGTTAAATGTTTGAGATCCTCACATGCACGTCTATATTTTGTAGACGCACATTTGAGCGCATCTAGGATAATTGACTGTTATATTATTTGCGTACGACCGTGCACCATTATTAAACGGGTCTGGCGCAGTGATTTGTTGCTATACGGGCAACGTACTTGACGCAGATCCAGATATCCTCCGTCTTGTATAGACGTGAATTTTTCGTGTGCTTGTCCTTAGGCTAGGAAAGACATGGTTATAAAGAAATTATAATCATCTGAAAGATGAAGATGATATTCTTGATGAGCAATACCAAGAATCATTTTATTTCAAATATTTAGCCAGAAACGGCTCGTTTTAAGTATCTCGCCTCCGATACTTAGTCTCCTGTAAACGTTATGGCAGAGCTTCAACTTGACCAGATATGTCAAGTTGCTAGTATGTCCCACTAACGCTTGGAGCTGATTGAAGCATAGAGGAATATAGATAACTACGTAAAGAATATTAAAATGGTCACTTCGTCAGAACCATGTATACTACCAATCCGATAACCTTCATGTAGTAGCGGTTAGTGCAGTCAGTCAACATCCATGTTGATTGTTATTGACTATGTACTTTTTCTGCCATGAATATAATGATGGATGTCACAGCGCTTTTTCGCAATGCATCGTATGTACTACGTTTGGCGAAAAGTCAGCCGGGCGAGGCCAGGACTAGCCGAACCGGTGAGTCATGTGACCACCGGAAGCCGGGAAATCAGGCGCAAATTTAGTCAGTCAGAATCTAGCCTTGGTCCAGGACGGACGGATTTCCCTTTTGTCAGCAAGTTTGCTGTGTGGTTCATTTGATGGACTATTATCTGAGTGCTTGCCATATTTCGGTCCTGGGTGATAATTCAGGCCGTAGGTTTATAAGTTTGAGTCCAGCATCTATTTATCGCCAGTTTGGTCATACTGTCTACTTACTTAGTCGTTCCCCTTCTACCGTGAGGTGTAGAGGTTTGGAAGAGAGAGTGCCATACTATCCTATCGGCTGTCTTCCTCCTGGCCTGGTTCCATTCTAGTCCTCGGTCCTTCAAAGATTGTCTAATGTTGTCCTCCCAGCGGACTCTGGGTCGTCCTGGGGGTCTGGATCCCTGGCTCTTTGTTTCCCATGCTTGTCGTGGTAGCCGATCTTCTCCCATTCTGCAGACATGGCCAAACCATCTTAATTGGGACTGTTCTACTTGGGTCTGCAGGGGGTGGCATTTTAGGCCTTGACGTATTGTCTGGTTGCGGACCATTTTCTCATACTGTCTTGACCCATTAAACATTGTTACCGCATCACCATAAGCCAAAGTAACGGCCCACATCATATTCGCGTTATCAAGAAATACGCTGACCACATATGGTAAGCCCAACAGCCCTGACAACATCATCATAGGGGTAGTTACATAGCTGGCTCTCTGGAGAGTGTTGTAGTAGGATTCTGTTCAAGTGACTGTTGAGTGGTATATGTTGTGATCTGAGCTGAAAAATGGTGCTCTAAACCCTCCTTGTAAGATGGCCAATGTTGTTGAACAGTTCATCATCCTTATGGAGCTACCACAGTAGCTGGTCCCCTTGCAGGAAGCCTGCACCAAGCAGTCACATGCTCTTGCAGCAGTGGTTTTTTTGTAGCAATTTGTTTTACATGAGGAGGTAGCCAGCCCCATGCACAACCGCATATTAGTCGCCTTGTACAACATTTGTGTACAGATATTATACATTAGGGGCCTATCCAATCAAAGCCATCCTGCTTTTGTGTGTCTAAAAAAGTTAGTTGCTTATCCTTTACAGGACGTGGCAATCAAACCCAGCTTTTATTGGCTGTTTGTGATTTTTCTAGGCAATTTTTTTCATTCAGTAGTTTGCCATTGCTTTCTGAACTGTACGGCGCTTATACCATTGTTAAAAATCCACACAAAGCGATCTGCTACCAAACCGCCTGCAGCAGGTTTCAAACCTGGTATATCTGGATTATGAAACTGCGTTCATATTTGTGTGTCTAGACAGAAAAAATACATTTTATAGAGTAACAGAAATCCATAATAAATTTTAGACTGAATTCTTGAGTGATAGTGTCTTCCTTATTTAACTAAACTTTATAACAGTACAATTCACATAACTAACACAAGTTATATGTAGGCCTACATGCAACGTTTAAAAATTAATTAGGCCCCTACTGCAGAAAAATAACTCTTTCAACTCCTGATGGGTTATAATTAGGATATGTAGTGCCCATAACTGCTGATAGTATAATCAACTGCTGCTAACTCAAGAAGCTGGGAAATAAGTGAAAATCAGAGCACTGCCCCACAGTAACATCATGAAGGTTGAAATGATAATTAGTAGGGCGTCTATTCCATATGGCCTTTAAAAAAAAATTCGAGTTTTTTGACACAAGATCCACTATACAAACACTGCAGTGTAACATATATGATGTGATGATAACCATGTTAGATCATCAGAAGACAATCAATATTTCAACTTTTCAAAACCTGAAGATCTTTTATATTTGGACATGCGCCCTAATATAACCGACTAGGTTGAATGGGACGCGCCTAACAAAATTTTTTTTTTTTTTTTTAGGCCTAAATGTTAGATCAGGACTAAGCAAAGTTTCTTTGTTGCCTGGACATTATGTAATAAATTTGATGGGTCACATTTAAAAAAAACAAACAAACAAGAAAATGAAGAAGAATATCTCATACAGTATCATCAGTAGGCCTAGGCATATCCAAAGCATAGGAAGTTCAGAACGTGCCGATATTGATAAACTAGATTTGACCCACTTGCCTTTGGTCTATAACTATCAATGGGTAAATCTGTCTTGTTGACCCGATAACTGACAGCTTGTTGAACCAAGATGCTACTCATCACGTTTCAACAGATGCTAATGTGCATTCGCGTAACACACATAATCCATCCTTACTTAGCTATCTATTGTAATCAGACGCAACAAACAGCAGAACTGCCACCCTTCAACTTTTGTGTACTACGTCATCAGAAATGCCGCCGATTCAGGAAGCTCTCCCTATCCGTACGAATTTGTATAGTTAGATGTATTTAAGCTTCACGAACCGCACTAATTTGGAACAAAAAAAAAAAAAAAAATTCACAAACAATTTGTACATTTTTATTTACCCTACATAAATTAAGAGGTCAGGGTGCCTGGTGCGACCGCCCTGAGAGCTAAGGGCGAGGGCAGTCGTATACAAGTATTTTTTTAATTCAGAAACTAGACTTTTGTTCAGCGGGGCACAGTTCGCAAAGGGCCAAATTAGGCAGTGCGAATCTTTTATAAGAAAACACTAAAACCAAAGTGTGACTCATTTTTGTAAACCAGATATAGCATGTTCCGTTCTAATGGACTTGGGAGTGAGGTTGACACGTACTTGTATCAATGTTGTGCATTGACCGTGTCATGATAATGTGCGGATCAGAAGCTAATGGAATAGACGACATACAATGGGAACCAGTGTTTGAAGTGTGTGGTGTTATGAGTAAAACAAGAAAACAATAGATAAAAAGATGTAAAAGCTTAATTACAAAGAAAAAATTTACTGAAAATGATACTACACAACCGAAAAAAAAACTTGACTGACTGAACATGGAACAGTAGTGGCAGAAAGAGCAGTATAAAATAGTTTTAAAAAGACCTCTACACAAAAAAAAAAGCGAACAGAACGTAACAAGGTATCTAAACTACTTAACCTTACTTAGTCCTTTCTTTGTTTCCCTTTGTAGTCTTTTGTCTTGTTAGATCTTTCCCCCTCTTCGTTTTCCTTTTTCTTCCTCCTTCACCCCCCTTTTTTTTTTTTTTTAATTTTTTCCTATTTAGTTTCTCCCTTCTCTTCTAAAATTCTAATTTCCTTGTTGAGTTTCTTCCCCCCATCTAACTTTCATCTCTACTTTGAGCTTCCTTTCCCTCCTGTTTTCTTTCCTTTCTTTTCTTATTCTTCTTTTTTTTCTTTTCCCTTTCATTTTCCTCTTTCTTTCCCCCCCCTCCTTTCTTCTTTCCCCCTTCTAAATCCCCCCTACTCTTTTTTCCCCTATTTTTACTAAAAATAGAATAAACCGTTAGGGTGTATCAGGTTTGTGAATAGAGAGCGCCAGACTATCAATCTCCCCCCTATGTTGGCTGTCTTCCCATGTCTATTTGCTGGCGTTAATTTTTCCTTTCTGTCCATTGGCTGTGTCTTCCTTCTGGCCTGTTCCAGCCATTCTGGACGCCTCCTTATTCTGGTTCCTCGTGTCCCTTAAAAAACCTTCGAACCTTTTCAAGAGAGTAATATCTTAACTGTTTTTGTCCCTTAAAAATAAAAAATTAACCCTCCCAGAAAAACACTCAGGCTAATCTAATGGGGAGTCGATAAAAAAACCAATGGGGGTAACAAAGGATATTCAAAAAAACCTGGCTGCTTTGTTTCAAAAAACCTGAGGCTTGTCGGTGAACGTAAAAAGGCCCCCCCTCCCCCCCCCCCCCCTCATCCCCCCCCCCCCTCTCCTCCCCCCCCCCCTCTAACACACTCCAAGGAAAAAAAAAAATCAAGGGCGACACAAAAAAAAAAAAAAAGGAAAAAAAAAACTCTCATAAAAAAAAAAAAACTCAAACATTTCCTCTTCTCTCAACCCGGTCTTCTCCTCCACTCCCCCCCATCTCATGGCAGACTAGGACATGGCCAAACCAATCCTTAGTTTGGTGGACCCTTGGGGTGTTACTAAAAGACCCGTCCCCCCCTACTTGGGCATTGGGGGGCCTTGCAGTTGTGGATGGTTTATAAGAGGCCTTGTCTAATCGTCTTTCTTGTTGTCGTTGGCTGGTGCGGGACAATCAGTCTCCGTCCCCTTTGTTACAGACACTACTTACTACTGACAACTGACTGATAGTGATAGTGGTTACTTATTACACAACCAACCTGCTCCATAAACAACAAACATACTACAGAACTACACTGAACTGAAGTTACACAGCCAACTCCTGCCTAATCTGATACACCTCAACCCACCCAGGACACCAAACAACTTCACCCACCACCTACCCAACCATCCACCCTAAAACCGGGGGCCCTACATTTCAGATTAAATATTGACTTGTGCTTAAATATGTGTTATTGAAGGTTAGTGAGCCAATTGCCCATGATAAACTCGCATACCAAATGTCAATAGAGTCTTTGTGACAAAAAGGGTGGAGAGCGGTATGAAACCATGGCAGAGCCATCCTTTTCTCGTTTTTCCTTGTCCCCCCTTACCGCTGTTAAGAATTTAAAACCGAGATACAAACGTTTTAAAAAAATAGATCTCCAAATAAAAGGATAAAAATGAGTGAAATTGGTAGGGAATGTGAAAATAATGTTAAGGATACTAGGTAGACATGTGCTCGCTCCATGCCCTGCCGCATTGTTTTATCCTAAATGATCCCTAACCCAAACCACCCCTTCCTTATCTTATTTTGTCCGTATTTGCATGCCCTTGCCCTGGCCCGCATTTCCTAGGACCGTGCCGTAGTCAATAAACTAACTAGTTTAGACTGCAGACTAAAAAAACGGGTTTAAAACAAAAAAAAAGACAAAACCCTTTGTAGAGACTTGAGGTAAACGTATGAACGAAAAAAAGTAAAATATTGACATTTGAACCCCTGGTTTTTTGAAATCTTATAAAAGGCAAAAGACGCAATTGGTATTAAACAGAAAAAAAATCACTGTCACAGTTGACCACTAATCACGGGGTGGGGGGGGGGGGGGGGGGGGGGGGGGGCACATTGTAAGGAAATTGGTACAAAAAAAGAGGACCGTAGCTCTTATTAGAAAATACTTTCTTTATTCGAAACACAGATGCGTGTTTAAACCTATTACCTATACCGGTGTACATGCGGTGGTTTACCGGGACCCAATACCAACCTGGGGGCCCCGTGCGGGGGGGCCCGAGCGGGGGCCCGAAAGGGGAGCAAAGAATAGTAACAATGTCCCCGCAAGCAGGCAGTGCGTTAAAGGTCGACTAAAGGAAGGTTTGGGCATGGTGGCCGGTTACCCTACCCCAATCCTGTAAAGAAATTTAAATACCGCGTATACAACAAAAACTTCAACAAAAGTATGGACAAGTTCAAATAGAAGGGAAATACAACACTTAGCCATCCAATACAGGGGAAGATCCTCCGTCCATCCCGTTGAATGGTAATGATTGCAACACCAGAGAAAGAAGCCTAAAGGGATTCTGTGTTGCTGACTATAAAAACCTTCTTGTACTTCCTTCTTACTCAGAAAACTTTCCAGAATTTGTGGTCACCTGGGAAGGAACGGGGGACACCATTAAACGAAGAACAAGTGAAAATGTTGCTGTCAAGAATCGGCAGAAATAGAGGAAAACAAATCGAGGAGGTTTCTATGGAATGGTGTGAAACAAATTTGGAAGGGGGGAAGACAGGAAAAGGAAATCAAACTCAAGTCACCACAATTCAGGTTAATTGGGGTGGCTGTCCTCAAGGCAGGACCAATAAGAACTAAACTAAGATGACTTAAACTTTTGAAACTAAGAAACTAACACCACGAGTGTAATGGGTAGCTCTTATTATTTAACATGCTAAATAATAAGCACACAGAAAAGAAGCACGTCATTGGAAATTGTCCGCTAGTTTGTAGACCATACCCGCCCAGAATAATAACATCCTACTACTTACAATTATTTAATACACAACTTACAAAAACAGCTTCCCAGAAAATAAAATTCAAGTGAAATTACAACACCAATGTATTTATTCAACCATGCAAACCAAAACTAATCTGAAAGAAGAAAAGAAAGATTCGTGTTAAAGAAAGCCATTTAATGGATAATATCTAAACGATATAAATACTAAAAACTGTCAGGAAATTAGTGGATAAAGTAAAAAAGAAGAGGGAAACAATCACATCAGACAACATCATGACAAGTTTGATGGTGTTTGGCTTGCATGTGCAAAAGATAGTAACATTCAACGAAGCAAACTGACGCACAACGGCTGTCTAATTAGTAATGAAACAACTCACAGAGAGAGAGAACAAATAGCGCAACTTCATCCTGTCTCGTCTCTTTAAAATCTCCATAACATCCAAACTGACGTCACTCCCTCTCCACACATTAGCTAGATAGTGAAAGTCTGCGCACTCACATGTCTATCTCACGTCTACCACAAACTGAAGGAGTACAACAGAAAATCAGATTCGATCATATATGACATCATCATCAAAACATGTAAAGGGGATATTATAAGGATGAACAGACGTGCGTCCAAATCAGATCGACCATCTTCTGCATAGCCAAAAATAGTGCAAAATAGAAGACTCAATTCGAATAAGCGAAGAATAATGCAACAATCAGTGCAAAAAATCTATAGACACATACTTTAAGATGCTAAGTGAAACAAGCTAAAGAAATCAAGAAAACCAACGAGACAAATTCTTGCGAGGCTCACAAGCGTATCCAACAGATTCCAATGTGCTAAAACCAGCTGGCTGAACGATGTAGGTCAGAATAAATTACTTGTGCAAGACATTAGAGCGGCACGCGCAGGTCAAAACGGTAAACGTGAAGGAGTACACACATGTGAAGAAATACTGAGGGAAAAAGGTGAACGACTACAAAAAGCTATGGAATATACAACCCAGAATCCAATCTAATAAGATTAAAAGGACATGAAAAAACAAGGAAAGCAGATAGTTAAACACCAAGCACAACCAACTAAGAAGTTCCAAAGCCCAAGGCTCAAGATGTGTACTACAGACATGCAAAAACAAAGAAGTAAAAAAAAGTAAGTATCCAGACAAGAGAGCAGAGAAGTAGGATAAAGTCATTATTGTAGGAGTTGGCAAAGAGAGGCCAAAAGATGCTGCACAGCCTAAAGGAAATATCGTCAGATTGATCGAGAACTGCTTTACGCAGACACAAACGAAGCTATACACAGGGAAATACCTAAGCAAAGACAGTATGCATCATAAAAGATCAAGAATTGGAGAACAACTGAATTCTACAGCAATATAACAAGGAGCAAAATTGTGAAGATGGTGGACCATATTATTTTGGGACCTTCTCAATAGACCAGCTCCACAAGCAACCCCCTACCGGACATATCCAGCCATGCAGAAGAAGAGCTACCAAATTAACGGTGAAAGACCAACTGAAGGAAGAAATAAAGAAAGCCATAAAGCATTTTCTAAGAGATGGAAAAGAGCCATCTCGGACCCTGAATTATGGCATTCCAGCAGAAGAGCCATCAAAGCAAGATATCGAGGACACGTCTGCTACAAGATGTTTAATATAAATTAGCTTGGTAAAGTCAGGGAAAAGGAAGAGATGACCCAGCAGGAATGGGAGGAAGGATTATCTTGTGTAAAGTTGCCTAAGAAGGAAAAAATTTACAATAGTGCACGAAATTATAGAGGAATAATGTTACTATCAGTGCCAGGAAAAAGTTATATAAATCAGGATGATCCTTGAGAGATTAAGCAAAGAGTAATCGAAGAGACATTGATAATTTAGATATGTCACAAGCAGCAGTTTTCGACATAACAGTGTCATGATTACAGATCCCTAGAGAATTGCCAACTTTTTGAGAGAATACATAGTCTTGAACAAAGTCCTTTGCGAATGCGAATTCACACCACTTTACATTCGGATTTCGTGGGAACACCCACGCAAAAAGGCCTTCATTGATGACACGATGCAGCCAGAGAATGCACTTTGGAAAATTGCATGAGGCAATTATGGCAGTCTGCGTTCTCACTCTCATGATAGATCATTTACTTTAAATAAAGATAACATATGATAACATGACATGCACAGTGCAGAGCTTCTTCACGAAGGACGATCTTACGAGAAACCATTTGGGGATACATAACAGGACGGAATGCGACACGCGAGGAATGCCGATCTTGTTCATACCATATTAGTACTTTTATCTTCGCGTGCTGCAATCAGAATTGGTGGTTATGGATAATCATGCAGACACAAACACACACAGAAATGGAATCCAGTGGACTCTGACTAAGCAGTTGGATGATCTGGATTTTGCTGATGACTTGGCTCTTCTGTCCCATAACCGTAATCAGATGCAGGACAAATTGAAAACACTCGATGGGAGGGTCACGACCAATTGTTCTGAAATACACAGGGAAAAGACAAAAAATAATGCTAATAAATGCAGGTAAGGATAATATGGCTTTGAACTTGAAGAAACACCAATACTGGAGAGTTGCGTGGTAGAGAAATCTCAATACTACTCGTACACTCTTGTCAGGTAATACATCAACGACACAACACCAACAAGATTGGGAGGGCTACAGACTAGCGAGTATCAAAATAAAGAAATACCAAAAGGCAAGAGGATCTTTCAGGTTGCATTGGGAAAATATATGGAGATCAAGAGAAATAAGATAGGATATTCCAACAGTCCGTATGACAAACATAATAATCCTTCAACTCCAAAGATGTAAGTCAGTCCTATTTGTATGGCTCTCGAGACGATGGAGAAACACACCGATCAGAAAACACAACAACCAAACAACGTCTACAGACTTTCATAAATTGGGGTTGCTATGCGCGTCATCAGATAGAGGAATTTAAAATATGTATGACAAGGTTACCTTAACGTAGCGAACTTGATCTGGACACAAGAACCCTTCAAAGACAATGGTGCACCCTAGTTGAACAAGAGATGAGACAAACGACGAAGGCCGATGGATGGACACACCACCTGCGAAAGGCCGAAACCTTTTCTATAGCATTACAAGGCAGTCCCTTGTTTCTGGAACCGTCGCGGACCAAAGATAGGCAGATGAGACCAAGAAGTACATGGAAGAAGAAGTAGCTGGAAAACAGAGGTGAAAATGATGAGGAAACGTGGAAAGAAACTTGAGATGAATGGGCACGTGACAGGAGCTAGGCAATGGTACTATTGGTTTGATTGAAGGCCCTATGTATCTCCTTTGGGAGTGGAGGGTTATGAATAATCTTATTCATTAACAGTCATTCTTTTTGGACTTTACGGATACTAACTGGTTGTTTAAATGTTGAATTCACAGCGGCAAACGCTCGTAGCAACTAAGGTTCGCGTGCAAACAAACTTTTCCGAACAAAAACTAACACGTTGAGAGAAAATAAATATTTTTCGTTCTCTTAATACAGATCTACACGACGCGCTCTGCCAGTAATGCCATATCATAAAACCTTAGCTAGTTGCGATAGCCCTTACTCACAGCAGAGACAACTAATATACTTTCCATAAGATTATCCAGCACAGGATAAGATAACAATAAGCTCTCATGGAAGATATTGACCAAAAGGACATAACGTGTATCTGCTTCCGAGTAATCCTGACTAAACGATTGTACTTGCGTTCCAACTACATCTTATATCACTAACTACTACTAGTTCAAAATTTCGGCCTTTATACACGCAAAATGATCAAAAAATATCGAGCCCCCCTGTTAATGAACGAGAGTTGGGAAGGTGTGTTTTAGAATGTAAACATTGCACCTCTTAACGCAGAACAAATAGACTTCGGAAGGCAGAATTGGTGCAGGGTATTGCAAATGAAGGAATAGGTCCAATGAAACCGAAGCGTGTTTCTTTTCTAATATGAAAAACACACATATGAATCACTCGCGAAACCACAAGACGGGCGAACCAACAACGAACAACACTAACACATTAGGAAGACTTGACTGAGACTCTCTGACTGAAAAAATTCTTGAACTCATTCACAGCCAACTCATTGGTAAAGAATTAGAAAAACGTTAGGGGCGAAGATCTGCGAGTTCTTATATTGGACAACAATGTAATCATTATTAACGTATACTCCGCGCACCTGTAAGGAAGCGAGCCAGCACTCGATTTGATCCATATCTATGAATTAACAATCTCCTGATCACACCGAAGGACATTCGCATCAGTGTTTATAATTCGCTCCGTGACTCTGGTGTTTTTTCCACAAAATCAATTTACAAAACCTATTAGTGGGACGCTCCATCCAATTACTAGGCCAGCAGCTCATCTGACAGTTTCTTGCTAGCAACTTAAGATGAGATCTGTGTGTTCTCAAAGTTCTGATGCAATTCTGAAATGTGAGTTTCTGTTGCTGGGCACTTTAAGGGTAGTCTGCCACATAATTAAATCAATGCATTATAAACAAGCAGCAGGAGTGCTTGCGTCGCACCAGCTAACAGTGCAGTAGTTCATCGGTGCGCCACGAATCTAGCACTTGCGTATTCTAGCCTAACACCGCGAACGATAATTAAGCAGACGCTAGTGCGCGCCACACTCGTAAATCACGCATCAGAACCCCTACACACAAGAGCGCGTAACAACCACCATGGCAGCTCTAGTCAACTCTCACAATGTCTCGATAGCCAATATCTGCGTGCAGCAAGCGAGAATTACTTCACCAGACAACTACTTCACACCTTACTTCTATCCACAACCCCTAGCTTACTCCCAATACACAGAGAATACAACCAATGAAAGTTTTTCGCGGAGGACAAATACGTAAACAATTCTATCTATAAAGCGTATCTTATAAGTCACAATCGGTACAAAGCTAGTTGCATAGCGGTTCCACGAAACAGTGGGTTATTTCGATTACGACCACCAGCAACATCCAACATTCCCAAGTGAATAGTTCTCCCAGAGACATTAAGAAATAAAACTAATATTTAACCATCTTTACTAAAATTACCCTAATGTACACACACATTCCATTTTCTACTATATGCCATGATTAATCATATTACTCGCCCATACTCTCCAACTAGACTCTCATCTAACGACTTCCATCTAACATTATCAAATGTTCGTTACCAAAACTCTCAACAAAAACACTTCGGCGTTCAGGGAACTCCTGAAACAAATCTATAAATTTAAAAGAACATAATAAATAATTGTAAAAATTCAACATATTCGAAGCTAACCACCCAAACACAGATACAAATCCGAGATTTAGATTTTTCAGTGCGTGTCATACAGACGAGCTTATATATTAAACTCTCACTATATAGACTCTATTATTATCAGTGTGTTGTTTGTACATCATTCTCTTACCGGAACAAACACACTACCAAGAGTTTCAGATTACCCTATACTTTTTAACGCTAGCTACCCTCTTCTCCATAATAGTAAAAGAGCGAGGAAACATCTAGTCTATTCTAGTGAAGGCGCTCACAGAGCCACTTGAGAGTGCGAGTCTCACAGCTAAAGGCATACAAGGGCCTCTTCTAATATAAACATTCTCATACAACCACGTTTATCTTCTCAGCAGATTCGCCTTCACAGCGCATCCTCCACACTAACTACACCCCAAACACCCCCACAATAAAACCCCCATACCCACGTACCACCCTCCCCCAACAAAACTACAACAATTCTCTATAGGCGTCGTTGCGCGAGCCTCTCTCCAGATGATATCAACGTATAAAGAAAATCATTATCACATTCTATACAGAGATAACAATCTACATTAAGCGTCAGTACTCCTGTTCTGAAGGATATAATTAAAAAACCAGATAGAGCGGCGGCGTGTCAACTAGATTTAATATACATAAACTCTATGCTATGCCTCAATATACTCGGAGCGCGTGTACAACACGATCTCTTGCTCGGACAAATTTATATAATGATATCTTGTCTTTACTCGGCTTAAGCGGGTGGGGCGGTAATACGCGAACAACACTCTCTTCAAGAGCCAGAGCTTGCCCAATATATTCTCGAAGATCTAAAGTTAATTCTACAAAAAAATAAACTTACAAACAATTCATAATCTTCACCACTTCTGAAGAGCATCCTAACAACTAAGTCAATTAAATCAGCCATACACATTACCTCAAGACATCCAAATACTCCTCAAAAATTAAATCCTACTTGAGCCAATTTATAATAAAATTAAGAAATTACCTTAGTCTATTATATTGTTAGATTAAAAGCATATCTACACTCTCAGCTTGAGCGACATCCACAACACATTCATCTGTCTTAGTCTTCTGTAATCGAATGGCTGACAGCTAAGCAAAAATTTAGATGGCTGCCTGTCGCATAAAACCGGCGAAGGAAGGAATATGGAAGGGGTCCAGGTTTTAATTTTCAGTATTGTCAACAACTGCAGACCAGAATGTGACAAGTATAATTGGAAAGGGAAAGATAGGGGAGGACGTTGCCTGAAGAGAAGGAAGCGTTACAAATCTTCTGGAGGCATACGTGATTAACAGAACTTCTAACCGTGCGATCGAGAGGTTGTAGATTCGAGGCTGCGATTAACAGCAGGAGCAAAAGCATCAGTCTGAGCTAGCACAGATATCACTACCTACACCAGATGTTATAAGGGAACAATCGAAGCCTAGACATGAGGCTACACCATATAGACGCACTAACAATGAAAACACGACAGCGCAAAAGAGCGAGCGACGCGCATAGAAGCAGAGACATAAAAAGAGCCGAAAAGGGAGGCAGAAATATTCAAAAAAGCCGAAAGGGAGGCAGAAGATTAAAAAGGCCGAAAAGGGAAGCATAAGATTAGAAGGTTTACAAAGGGAGCACGAATTACGACTAAGGGAGCTGGAATTAACAAGGCCATGCGCCTGAAAATGGGTGCCAACCCTTTTGCCTCAGATCTACGCCTATTCCAGGGAGCCTCACCATGTAGCAATGTTGGTTTCATTTTAGACCATTTTTGTTGAGAAAGGAACCGTAATTGGACATAGAGGTGGGTTACCTACAGTAGAATTTGAAAACTATTGGCCTACAACATATAGGGTTTGGTAGAAGAGAGAGAGAGACGTGTGAGTCTAAAGTTATCAACCGGGGGGACTTTGAAGATAGGTACTACTTCTTATGAAGTCTATTTGCTAAAATTGAAATAGAGAGAGCAACCAAGACAATTAATGTAATGACATGTTTAAAAATAAAAGCAGGCTTTGTTTTGGGTTATTAAGACAGGATGATGAAATTAAAAATGAGTGAAATTACGTGCTTATCGTAAGAGCAAGTTTTAGCAAATATGCCAAAACTGTTGTTCTGGGGAGAACATACCACCCAATTCGTCCTATGCCAGACTGGGGAAACACCTATTTGGGAGAAATGGACTGGCTTCTGGTGGAAGACCCCAAGGATCTAAAGAGATGACATCGCATTGCAAATAGAGCAATTTAAGATGAGTCCATGGCTTCCCCAGACTGAGAAAAATTTCTCATGGAACAACGGTAATGCTAGTGGTGAAAAGATGCGGTGTGATAGGGAGTTTTTTAAATGTCCGCTGAGAAGTTGGTTTAGGTATGCAGCCCATAGGCACAGAGGTAAGGTTCCTACACCAAAAAAAGAAGCACATCATTAAAACTACTCCAAGAAGCCACGATAGAACACAATGGTCTTAAATTAAAGCTCCACCACTCCAAAACCAGCAATTTAATAAAATTTTTGATAACAGAGTAACAAGTAACGGGAAAATAGACAGGTCATACCAATAGTGCAGGACAAAACTTTCAACGTTTGATAGGCCCCAAGCCAAAATGAACACATCTGCGGATCGTGACAGAAACCTACAACAGTTCAAGATGAACCAAAAGTATAATGAAAGAAAAAACCGTTTAACCAATCACAAGCGGAAAAAGATGCGTGGTGCAAATTGCCCGTGCATGGTGTCGAAATTACACTACAAACAAAACAACCTCGAGAACATAACCTAACACACCGAATCTTTTGTAGAACAGGAATAACCTTCAAAACATGCTGACCCTTGAACAGAGCAAATGAAGTCGTGTCGCGGGGAACTCAAAGATTAAAGGTTCTATTCCTAATGGACAGCAGGAACCTTATCACACAACACCCCCATGGTTGTTGTGAGGATGTTATTTGTAATGTGGGGTCACCACTAGTATGGTGCCTATATGATAACAGCAGCGTTTGGGATTATGATTCAGTTGGTGAAGTCTATCCTAGTGGACCCACGTCAAGTTCGTCATACCCACAGAAACAGTGGGAAAAACACAAGGGGCGACTAAGGAAGGCATACCTACTCATGACACTTATAATCCCCAATCCATCGCAAGGATATAACGGTTTTGAAAACTCGCACTTTATGTGGCGAAGGAGGAGAAGTCAATCAGAAAAACGCAGAGCACAGTGATAGATGAACCCAATCTACCCTCTGATATTTATTGGGGTTTGTAGATTTAACTAGTGTCTCTTGGGGAATCATCCCCGACAGAAGAATTCCTGTTCTGAACATGGCGATCAGTGCAAGGAGAACCTTACCAGGTCACAGAAAAAGGAGAAGAAGAAGGTGACCCTACTCTTAATGCTTTCATTCCAGAGGAGATGAGGAAGGCGCAGGCTAAGGAGGATAGGAGCACTCAAGCCAGACGTTTTTAAAAAAATTGCCCCAAATGCCACACACCTCCAAGCAAGGGAGGATAAATACTCAATATGAAGAACAAATGTATCACATACCAGGAAGACCGGAAAGGAATCCACTGGAATACGCACAGCTCGGTCACAAGGCACTAGCCATTCTTTCCCTAAAATACGGGATAGACGCAAAAATATGCCCCTGGGACTTAACCCATGCCATGGAGCAAGCCCTCCAGGGATATTTCGGCGATGGAACCATTCAAAGATATTCGCACACTTACCAACAAAGCGTTCTTGCAAAAAACATTCCAACTCGCAATAGCTTGTATAGTGCTACTTGTCACCAATTATCTTCAATTCCCTTACAACATGTGTGGATTAGCCCCCAACAGTGGCCCCAGCGTAAGATCGATTAAAAACTTCTGGTAGTCCAGACATGTGGTGCTCTCTACCAAAACCTCTCCGATTTCGTGCTCAGAATGAGTCAAATAACACTAAGCGTATTCTCCAAAGTCAATCAGTTGCCGCAACCCACAAAGAGGGTAGCAACCCCCTATGCGCCAGGATGCGCGTAGAACACCGCCTGCAACTTGGGGCACTGGCCATCTAATTTCCTGACACGAGTCTCTAAAAAACTAAATATACACACGGATAGTCTTTAGTATCCACAACCATAAATCGAGTTGTTGCAGGAGTCACACCCAGAACTTGAACCTTCTGAATGCGATTTAACTCGCGGGCACACACATAGCGTGGGAACTCTACAAAACCATACACCCCAGAGGATAGGAACAATACAATAAACCAACTCCACACCTTACACAGAACACTAGCTTACTGCTACAACTTGTGCTATGATGGACATCCTGAATATAATCTCTAATGGTTGCGATGAAAGCAATTCGGAGGAGCAGCGGTCGCGGCTGTTCTCCCCTGCAGAAAACACAGGATCTTGAATGTCAAAGAACATGGAGTAGAGTCAAGCAATCAACATAGTAGCATACTAGGACCCACAAAATCTGTGCACCGTGAAATATTTCTAACACGCCACAAACAGATTCCGACATAGGATTCGCCGCATTCAAATCTTGACTGGTGATAATGGTTCACGATAGTTGGTTTCCACAAGGGGAAACTAAACGGAAGCTATGCATAAAGTATTTATCATTTAAAGCGAATTTTAATACTCATATATTTTAAAGCCATTCAGACACTCTATCATTGTCTCAGTCCGTACCTCAGACCCACAAGGGACAACGGCCAGTAGTTTAGAGGCTTTTCAAAATGTGGGAACTCTCGCATTTCCTATCCAGGCATTCGATAGACCAAGTGGCACACTGAAAAACCGGAACTGTGTGGATCAATTGTCTCCACTGATTCCGCGTTGTTTGGCGATATCGTCGAATGTGAGTACTCATAGGATACCACATAGTTCAACCGGAGATGGGCTCCCGCAAACTTCTGCTATTTGGGAGGTCCAATAAAAAGGTCCATTGGAAGCCCTTATTAAGGACCTGGACACAGATGAGAAAACAGAAAGAGACTGTTACCTCATCGTATCAATATGTGAACGAACTGACCACTCGTCTGAAAGCTGGATGGAAACTGGCAAATGATAATTTGAGACAAGCCAGGAAGAAACATGCAGCATATTTTAATAGGAAGGCAAAGGACAGAGAACTAGCTGTGGGAGAGAAGGTACTTGTTCTACTACCCGGCAGCCAGAGTAAATTACAAATTGGATGGCAAGGTCCATATACGGTTCTAGAGAAGGTGTCTAGAACAAACTATAAAATTGACAAAAAGGGGAAGGAGAAAGTTTATCATGTAAACCTTTTAAAGAAGTATCTGGACAGACCACTCCAGGAAAGCACCCCCTTACTGACCTTAGCTATCGCAACTCAAATGCAAAAGGAACCACTCACCTCACATGAATACCCATTACATCCTTGTGAAACAGCCGCACAGGTAAAAGCCAGTAAGCACCTGACTAAAAATCAGAGGGAGAGAGTTCAACAGGTTCTGGAGGAACATACAGATGTATTAACAGATAAACCAGGACATACAAATTTGCTACAGTATGACATGAAACTGGTAGACTCAAACCCAATCTGTATGAGAGCCTATTCTATTCCGTTCGCGAAGGAGAAGGCATTGAAAGAAGAAAAGATTATTTGTTGAAGGAGGGGATTATTTCACACAGTGAATCTTCTTTTAGCTCCAGTGTAGTTTTGTTGAGAAAACCGTCTGGGGAACATAGACTGTGCATAGATTACAGGAAACTGAATGCTGTCACAGAAGGACAAGTGGATCCATTACCAGACACAAAACAGTTATTTGCCAGATTGAACAAGGCAAAATACTTTTCAAAGGTGGATCTTAGTAAAGGCTATTACCAGATTCCAGTGAAGCCTGAAGTGAGACCTTATTTAGCTTTTAACACCTCGGAAGGACATTATGAATTCAACATGCTACCATTCGGATTGAAAAATGCTCCGAGTGTATTTTCAAGGATGATGCGCAAATTGTTGGATCCCCTGAATAACCCATGTATCACGAATTTCATGGATGATATTCTCGTCGCCACAGAGACATTTGAAGAACACATTAACTCTCTGAAAATGTTATTTGATAGGCTTAGGGAGGCGAACTTAACTGCTAGGCCAACAAAATGTTGTATTGGATGCAAAGAGTTGGAATTCTTGGGACACACTGTATATCAGGGTAATATGACCCCTGACCCCAAGAACTTGGAAAAACTGCAGAGAGCACCTAGACCACAAACAAAAAAGGACGTGCGATCATTCGTGTCGTTATGTGGATTTTACCAAAAATATATCAAACATTTTAACTCTATATGTGCTCCTCTGACTGATCTGACTCGCAAGGGACATCCAGATAAAATTGTTTGGACTGCGCAATGTGAATCGGCTTTCCAAGAGTTAAAGGAAAAACTCACTAGCAAGCCTATTCTCAAATTGCCTGATTTGACACAGGATTTCGTGGTGAGAACAGATGCAAGTAATGTAAGCCTCGGGGCGGCTCTGTTGCAAAGGTCATCTTCACCCGATGGGGAACTGAACCCAGTCGCTTATGTAAGCCGCAAATTGAATAAAGCGGAGCAAGGATATCCCACAAGCGAAAAAGAATGTTAAGCGTTAATCTGGGCTATACAAAAGTTTCAAATCTATCTGTATGGTAGGACTTTTGTGGTCCAGACGGATCATCAGCCCCTGGTGTTCTTATCTCAGGCTAAGCATGAAAATGCTAGATTGTTGAGATGGTCTTTATTATTACAACCTTATCAGTTTTTTATCGAATACATCCCAGGGTCATTGAATGTCGGTGCAGATTTCCACAATCGGCACCCCTGTGATCAAAATTAGAGTAGTGGTAGGCGTGAGGAGTAATTTTATCTATGTGTATCACTGGATTTGGAACTTGCCGTAGTGCATGTTCTCAGGTGGGGAGATGTGTGATGAATTTACCGTGATACAACGTTAAAATATCTCCAAATATAAGGATAAAATGTAGGGATAAAACTAATGCGTAAGATACTAGGAGACATGCTCGCCCATGCTCGCATTTCCTACCGCCAGTCAAACTAACTAGTTAGACGTGCAGACGAAACTGTTTACTCTTTGTAGACGGGAGAGAAACGGAGATCAAAAAAGGAAAAATATGACTGAACACGTGTTTGAATCTAGAAAGGCTAAAAGACGCAATTGGTAGTAAAAGAAAAAAAAATTCACGTCACTAGTTGACACAATGTAAGGAAATGGACAAAAAAAGTCCGTAGCTCTTATTCGAAACAGTCATTTCTTGGACGTTTTACGATACTTGGTTGTTTTATTTGAATTCAGCGGCAAACGCCGTAGAGAAGGTTCGCGAACAAATTTCAAAAAAACTAAACTTGAGAAAAAATATGTTTTTTCTTAATAATAGAGTTATGAATATAACTAGTTAGACGTGCAGACGAAACTGTTTACTCTTTGTAGACAGGAGAGAAACGGAGATCAAAAAAGGAAAAATATGACTGAACACGTGTTTGAATCTAGAAAGGCTAAAAGACGCAATTGGTAGTAAAAGAAAAAAAATTCACGTCACTAGTTGACACAATGTAAGGAAATGGACAAAAAAAGTCCGTATCTCTTATTCGAAACAGTCATTTCTTGGACGTTTACGATACTTGGTTGTTTTATTTGAATTCAGCGGCAAACACCGTAGAGAAGGTTCGCGAACAAATTTCAAAAAAACTAAACTTGAGAAAAAATATGTTTTTTCTTAATAATAGAGTTATGAATATAAAACCTAGCTAGTTTGATAGCCCATCTTAAGCAGAGAACTAATATACTTTAAATTATACAGACGGATAGATAACAAGGAAGATATTGACAAAAGACTGTGTTGTTCATATCTGACTAACGATTGTACTGTTCATACTTTCACTAACGTTTCAAAATTTCGGCCTTGAGACACGCAAAGGCAAAAATCGAGCTGTAATGAACGAGAGGGGGAAGGTGGAGAATTGTGGCTAAAAATAACTTCGGAGGCAGAATTGTGCAGGGTATTGCATGAAGTTGGTCCAAGAACCAAGCGTGTTTTTTATGAAAAAACAAGTAGAGACAGACGGACCAACAGACAATAACACATACTTGACTGAGATCTGACTGAAATTTGACTTTTGGTTGTAGATTTGAAAAGTTAGGGGGGAAGTCTGTGATTGGACAAATGTAATCATATTAGCGGGACAGAGAAGCGCATTTTTGCCATTTGATACAATTCTGTCCAGGGACACAGTCGGTTATTGCCTGTGGTGTTTTTCCCAGAAGATATTACATACATTTAGTGGGACGCCATCATATAGCCAGCAGCTCAGCTGAGTTTTGCTAGCAATTAACTGTGTTCTCAATTCTGAATTCTGAATTGTGAGTTTCTGTTGTGGCACTAGGGTAGTGCCACATAAGTAATCAAGATTATACAAGCAGATGTGTGTGCCGCCTAACAGTGGTGTCGGTGCAGTCTAGCATTGTATTCTAGCTACCGAGAGGAGTGGGCCACCGAAATCCAGCATCAGATCTTCACTGACAAGATGAGTGTATTAGTGGCCTGCTGAGGATTCACCAGAACTCTTAACTATTTATAAATATTTCCCCATCACAATATACTGAATTTTGGGAAATAGAACATTTTCTAAAGTCTATAAGACAATGGACAAAGCTAGTTCTAGTCACAGAGTGGGTGTGATGACACCACCCCAACAGCACATCCAGTAATAGTTCTCCCAGAGACATTATAAATATAATTAATATTAACCAGTCTTATAAAATACCTATGTACACACATTCCATTTTATTATGCCATATATTTATGCATTCCATTTATAACTCCATAACATTTCATATGTTCTGACCAAACTAAAACATTGGTTCAGAACAAATAAATTTAGAAAAAATTTTAATATTGAAACTAAAACAGTCTGAGTTAGTTCAGTGTGTTATAGAATTTTATTAATATTATTAGACTTATTAATTATCTGTGTGTGTTTGTATATTCTACTACAACACATTACATTTCAGTACCCTAGACTTTTAACGTAGCTACATTCATAATAGTAAAAGAGATCTGTTTGAGGTCGTAGTGGTAGTAAGAAGGGCCTTCTGTAATTCACATAAACATTTATCTCAGGAGCCTTCACAGCTGACCTCATACATTACACTAGGTAACACAACAACCATACAGTACCATCAAAACCACTACATTACCAACCTCTCTCTTGTTGAGGAATCCTCGATTTATGGCCTGAAAAAGTCTCCCAGCTGCTGCTTTTTGAGTGGCCAACTCTTCTTTGATGCCTCCCTTTCGGTCTATAATAGCTCCGAGGTATTTAAAGTGGTCGACCTGCTCGAGGACCTGTTCTCCCAGCTTAATCTGATGTCTTCTTTCTTCTCGTGATATCACCATGGATTTTGTTTTAGAGCTGCTTATGACCATACCTCTCTTCTCCAGCTCTTCCTTCCAGACTTGCAGGTTGGATTGGAGATGTGCCTCTGATTTAGCAATCAGGGCAACATCATTAGCAAATGCCAGCTCTGAAATACAGACCTGTCTCATCTTCCAGTATCCCATTGAATTCTTTCTTGTTCTCTCCTTACATGCCTTGATGACATCGTCCATGAGGAGTAAGAAAAGATAAGGTGACAGGATATCACCTTGTCTTACACCAGTGGTGGTCCTGAACTCTTCTGACATGGTTTGCTGTCCTCACATAATTTCTGCAAGACTTGTAGAAGCTCTGTATAGCATGAATTAGAGGTGCAGGAATGTTCTTCCTTGACAAACAATCAGGTATCTAGAGAAATTAACATTCCTAGCAATAAGAGGTGCAGGAATGTTCTTCCTTGACAAACAATCAGGTATCTAGAGAAATTAACATTCCTAGCAATAAGAAACTTCTTAGACTACGATTAGGAATGGGCTATTTCAGAATAGAAAAACCTTGCTGTGCAGAGTGTCTAGAAAAAAATAATAATATAGAGCATTTTCTACTAAAATGTAGGAAGTATGAACAAAAGAGAAAACCAATATTAGATTATTTACATGCATGCGATTCATCATCCATAACTGTGGAATACGTGTTGAGAATAGATAGATCTAGAGCTGGGAAACCACACGAAGGATGGCTGCCGACCGAGCATAGTGGAGACTGTTGCTGCCCTACAAGACGCCACCAGGCGTGATGATCACTGATTGCTTTGTCAATCAGGGGGCCAAGGGCCAAAGAAGAAGAGGAATGTGCGGAAGATGATCATATCAAACCACTCGCCCCGGGCGCTCAATGCTCCAGGGCCGACCCTGATAACAGACATTATACTATATATCTATATATATATATATATATAT
Organism: Oreohelix idahoensis; assembly: GCA_024509875.1. Lineage (NCBI taxonomy): Eukaryota > Metazoa > Mollusca > Gastropoda > Stylommatophora > Oreohelicidae > Oreohelix > Oreohelix idahoensis. Next base: position 207,822 of record JAMPIV010009005.1, read on the forward strand.
ATATATATATATATATATATATATATATATATTATATTATATATATATATATATATATATATATATATATATATATATATATATAGAATAAAGTTAGTTGCTTATCCTTTACAGGACGTGGCAATCAACCCAGCTTTTATTGGCTGTTTGTGATTTTTCTAGGCAATTTTTTCATTCAGTAGTTTGCCATTGCTTTCTGAACGGTACGGCGCTTATACCATTGTTAAAAATCCACACAAAGCGATCTGCTACCAAACCGCCTGCAGCAGGTTTCGAACCTGGTATATCTGGATTATGAAACTGCGTTCATATCCATTAGGCCACAGACGCCGACATATATAGAATAAGATTTACAAATATAAATAACATTTTAAAACAAGATGGCAAAGGCAATACTGGTTTTTATTCTTATTTTTCTTATCTTATATACCTATTTAAATATGCGCCCTAATATAACTGGTGAAACTCTTGACTCATTTGAAAGATGCGAGCTTTCGACACAAAAGTTTGTGTTTAATTCCATGGGAAAGAAATGTCCTGTTTAACCCCTGATGGGTTATCATTAGGATATAGTGTCTAAAATAGGTATTACATTAAATTGCCGCCATCTTAATCGAACATAATAGATCCTTCATACGTGTTGTTATTACTGTTGCTGCTGTTATTGTTGTTGTTGGACAAGGGTTTATGAGCTTGTCGCTATTTTGCAGCTAGTGCCACGTTGAGACAAAAATGACTACGAGTTTCATGAAGAACTGGAAACGTTCTTCCATCTGACTTTAGAAACAGCCTACATATGTTTCAATTCCTTGCATATAATAACCGATCAATAATAATAGCCCCTTCAGTCATAACTGATTATGGGAATGCGCCCCTGAAGTGACAGCCCTCAGCTGCTTACTTTCCTGGTGTTCCTTTCGACGTTTTCTCCTTTCTTCTGCTTGTTGTGTGAGTGTGACGTATAATGGAAATATAGCCTACAGTAATCTGACAGCCTTGTAATCCCGTTAGCGTTCTATGATTTGCTAGCAAAACCAAGAATTTTTCTGCCTGTCTTACTCACACAAGCTTAATTTTCATCCACGCCTCTTTTCCTTGAACATAATCAAAGTTTTCATACTTTCGTGACCTGACAGTCATAACAGAGAGCTAACCAGGGTTATTTACCTGAGTTTCTCACGCGAGCTGATCTGTCAATCATCGGATACCTGACAGACAGCACGTGAATAACACCGGTCCCTGTGAAGAAGACTCACGGGAAAAAACCTTTCCACGAGTACTCTTTGATGTTCGTACAGAGGGAAACCCCGAGTTCTTTGATCTTCGGATGCGGGCAAAATCTACGAGAACCCCGTTTATACGGATTTAAGCTTTGATGGCGGTCGAACGCCAGAGAAAAGCCGACCGTAAACTTTTATCTGGGGGGACTCATGTTTCTGTTTCTCTGCTACACACTATAGTGTAAAAAGAAGCATCATCTATAGATCAGAGCAACCATGATGATATATAAACTGTGTCTTCCTAAACCAGCTATCAGTCGTCACTTAGAATTTTTGGAATAGTCTAAGCGCGCAGTAACTAGAACCATTTCGCTAAATGTGTTAGTAGCATTCGTGGGGATCTTTTCATGAGGATTTTCTGTTAATAGAAATTAGTGCTTAAGTGTTAAAGTGTTAAAGCTTTTACCGTTATAATTCACTTTGAGTTCTAGCTGTTAACACCAGTGAAATAATAACGCGTAGCTATTTTATACCAGAAGTTCAGTTTTAATGTTAATTTTACCACCCGCTTTCTCACACAAGAAGAGACGGTTTTAGTTGACTGGGTATATGCTAAGCGCGACTGATAGTGACAGAATAGAATTCACGTTATATTTCATTTTGTGTATTTATAGTAAGTGACTATTATTTAATACCATATGATGACAAACAGAAGCCGACATTGTAATAGCTAGTAACGACAGGCAATATTTATGTAAGTACGCGTATGAACAATTGAATAATAATAAACTTTGTACGCTGAACGTTGACCGGGAGCAGGAGGGGTAGAGCTGCATAACTAAACCAAACCAGCACTTGCTTAGCGACGCACGATAGAATAGGCTAAAGTCACCGTGTGCCGTTTAACTTCAATCAGGACTGACGGAGTGGAAAAGAGATCGACTTGTCCCGTCACTGTATATATCCTTAGCCGCCGACCGTCAAAGCAGTCAGTGGCCATCACGCCTAGTGGCGTCTTGTAGGGCAACAACAAATTGATTCCACTTTGCTCGGTCGGTGGCCATCCTTCGTACAGTGCTCCAACTCTGGTTCATTTCCTGCATCTCAGCCTCCACAGTCCTCCGCCAGGTTGTTTTTGGTCGGCCTCTCTTTCGTTTTCCTTCAGGGGTCCAAAGCATAGCTGTTCTTGTGATGGCATCGGGGTCTCTTCTGAGGACATGACCAACCCAGCTCCAGCGTCTGCCAGCTATGATGGTGTGCATGTCCTCTTGCTTGCTACGAGTAAGCAGATCTTGGTTAGTGATGGTATTCGGCCAAAAGATTCGGTGAATTTTTCTTAGGCATGTTGTGTGAAAGGAGGACAATTTCGACATTTCCTTCTCTGTAACTCTCCAGCATTCCGCACCATAGAGAAGCACAGAAAGCACACAGCTCTGATATAATCTTAATTTTGTGCTTGTGCTGTATTGGGAGGACTTCCAGATGTTGTTTAGGCTAAAGAAGGCTGTTCTTGCCTTATTCATTCTGATGTTGATGTCTTTGCCTGCCCCGCCGTCTGGTGTTACTATGCTTCCTAGGTATGTGAAGGTATCTGTCTGTACCAATTGCTGATTCCTTACTGATATGGGCTCAGGGTTGCTCACATTGAGCGTCATGACCTCAGACTTCTTTAAATTGATGTTCAAGCCCACCTGCTGGCTAAACTTGTTAAGTCTATCCGTTTTTTTTTCCTGGATGTGTTGATGTGAATGTGCTAGTAGTGCAATGTCATCTGCATATTCCAGATCTTCCAATGTAGAAAATGTTGTCCATCTTATTCCTCTTGGACTGCCCTCTGTTGTCTGGCGCATCACCCAGTCTATGACTGTTAAAAATAGAGTGGTTGACAAGGGGCATCCCTGTCGTACTCCTGTCTTCACCTCGAAGGTTAGGTTGCTCTGCCCAACACTACACGTAAAGTTGGCATAGAGGCTTTTTATAATTGACACTATGCAGCTTGGAATTCCATAAGCCCTCAGTATTTTCCATAAACTGTCCCTATGTATGCTGTCAAAAGCCTTTTCAAAATCAACGAAATTAATGTAAAGCTGTCTTTGCCATTCTGAGCACTGCTCTATAATGTTCCTGAGAGTGAATATATGATCTACACATCTTCTATTCTTTCTAAATCCTGCTTGTTCCTTCCTCACTTTGTGGTCTACTGCCTTTGAAATTCTCTGTATAATTATCCTGCCTAGTATTTTGCTGGGAACTGAGAGAAGAGTGATTCCTCTCCAATTATTGCAGTCTGCAAGATCTCCCTTCTTGGGCAATTTGACAATTATTCCTTTGTTCCACTCTGATGGTGTTGTCCCCGTTTTCCAGACTTGTGCAAATAGTGGTTCTAATAGTTCTGCTGCTAGCTCAGGGTCTGTTTTAAATAGCTCTGCATTTAAGTTATCATGGCCCGGAGCTTTGCCGTTCTTTAACCCTTTGATTGCTGTGATGATTTCTTCTTTTTGTGGAATGTCTGTATTCACATCTAGATCGTTTTCAGCCTCAGGAACATTCAGTTGTGTCTCTGGTGGTTCCTTGTTCAGAGTTTCTCTGAAGTGCTCTGCCCATCTTGTTTCCTGTCCCTCTGCTGTCGTGATGAGATTACCTTGCTTATCTCTTACCAATGTAATATTGTTTGCACCTCGTTTTTCGCTGATGAATTTAGTTATTTTGTATACTGTGCTTTGTTCATTTCTCAGTGCTGCCTCCTCTGCCTGTCTTGCAAGATCGTCTAGGAAATTCCTTTTGTTGGCTCGGGTTTGGCGTTTAACTTCCTTGTCCAGCTGACTGTACTGTTCGCTATATAGTTGCTTTAACCTGGGGGACTTCGCTTCTGTTTTCTTTCTTTTCATTTCCTTTCTCATCGTTATGGTGTTTAATGTTTCTGGTGTTATCCAGTCTTGCTTCTTCCTTTCCTGGAATCCCAAGCATGATTTGCTGCTTTCTTTGTATATTGTTGAAATGGTGTTGAAATTCTGGTCTATATCATCAGTCAATGTCTTTTCCTGACTTTTGGCAAATTGATATCGTTTCTTTATGTCGGCCGCAAAAGCTTTTCTGGTAAGGGAGTCCTTCAATTTGCTGATGTCAAACCTTTTCTTAGTTTTACTTTCAGTTTTGCTACTACTAAATGGTGATCACTTCCCACATCTGCACCTCTTCTTACCTTCACATCTTGTAATGCATGTCTCCATCTACCGTTAACCATGATGTGGTCTATCTGGTTTCTGTCCCGACCATTTGGTGATTCCCATGTTAATTTGTGAATTTCTTTATGTGGGAAGAGTGTTCCTCCAATGATCAGGTTGTTAATGCTACAGAAACTTATTAGTTTATCCCCATTTTCATTTGCTGTTCCACTGCCGCATTTCCCCATTGTTCTTTCATTATATGTATTGTGTGTACCAACTTTCGCATTGAGGTCTTCCATTACTATAACAAGATCATGTCTAGGTGTATCTTCCATTTCTTTCTGCAGTTGTTGATAGAATTCATCCTTGACCTCCTCATCGCTATCATTCGTTGGTGCGTAGCATTGTATTATTGTAGTGTTGGTGAATCTCCCTCTCAATCTTAATCTTATCAGTCTGTTGTTGATGGGTTTCCATTCCAGTAATGTCCTTTCTATTCCTTTCTGTAGAATAATGGCTACGCCTTCATTGTGCTGTCCATCCTCTCTTCCAGAGTAAAGTACTGTTTCTCCTGTTGCTGTTTTAACTTTTCCTGCCCCTGTCCATCTGCTCTCGCTTATCCCTAGAATGTGTAGCCTATAGTTTCTCATTTCTGCCGTGACCTGTCTTAGTTTACCTGTCTCGTACATTGTCCTGACATTCCAAAAACCTATTCTTGTATCCTGTTTTGCGGTCAGGACATCCGTTTTCATGTCAGTGGCTTCCTTTCGGCTTTCACCACTGACAGTCATACGAGCCACAGACTCCGAATGTCCATCCCGCAGCAAAGTTTTTCCATTTATTGTTGTTTCCGTAACGTGCGATTTTTTTTTACATAGACAGGGGTGTCAGCCCTATGCTAAAACCCCCAACCTGGAGGACCAGGGTACCAGCTTTTGTCTGACCCCTACCCACACAGACCAGTCCAGCTTGGTTGAACCTACCAGGAGTAAAACTCCCACTGGCATAGCTCTGGGGATTGTCAGGGTATGCAAGCTGCCATACCGCTACAAGGTATAGGTACCATTGATGGCAGATATATATATATATATATATATATATATATATATATATATATATATAGATATATATAAATATATATATATATATAAATATATAAATATATATATATATATATATATTTATATTTATATATATATATATATATATATATATATATATATATATACAGTACTTTGCAAAAAAAATGGCAGTCATATTTTCGCAACGCAGCACACTCATAGATGCAAAAAATAATAAAAACTGTATGTCCAGAGGAAGATTGGTATCTCCCCTATCTATTAACAGTGGTTTCAGTACAATATAATGTTGCCTTCTCCAGCAAGGCAAGCCTGGATGCGGCGAGGCATACTTCCCGCAAGTGTTTGTAGGTAATTGTGAGTCAGACTGTCCCAGTATTTTTCAGCTACCTTCTTCAATTCTTCAACGTCTCTGAGTCCACTCTTTTTAAAATGATTCTTGAGTAGTGCCCAAACGTTCTCAATTGGGTTTAGGTCGGGACTGTTGCTGGGCCTCTTCAGCACTATCACATTCTTCTCTTGCAGCCATGCTTTGGTGGTATGAGCTGTATGCTTTGGGTCATTGTCATGTTGAAATGTGCACCTATCGGGGTACATGACCTGCATAAATGGCAGAAGGTGTCCCTCTAGTATGTCGATGTACCTTTCTTTCGTGAGAATTCCTGTGAAAACACACAGTGGGGTGGCACCTCTTGCTGCCACCCCTCCCCAAAGATGGAATTTATGGGTATGTTTCGGTCACTGGTACACAGGCGTTACAGAGTCTTTCATCCAAATATTTATTTGAGCAGGATAAGACCAAACAGAACATTCATCTGACAAAATCACATTGTCCCATGACAAAATTTGGTGTTCGTGGCACCAGTTCAAGTGCATCTGTTTGTGAGTCTCTGTGGGAAATGGTGACGAAATTACCCGCTTTTTTGTGTAATTCATCCTGTGTAGCTCCCGGTTGACAGTAGCATTAGATACCTCTGGGTTTCCCAAATCGATCATGCGCTGCCGTATGTTTTCTACACTCTTCATTGGCCCAGCCCGAACGATTTGGGCGAGACGCCGATGGTCCTTTGTGTCCAAAATTCTTGACCCCCCACTACATTCTTTTCGCTCGATTCCATTACCTGCTTTTAGTTTACTCACAACTCTGTAGACAGTCCGCTCAGGAATGTTCAAGGTTTTAGAAATGTTGGAACATGTTTGATTTCCTTCATTCCAAAGCTGTGAAATTAACATACACTTTGACTTTGTGTCCATTTTCTGCCACTAGCATTAGAAATTGTCGTCTGCTCTATTATCAAGGGACTTTACTCTACGCTAATTTTTTTTTACTTTTGGTAGTGTTTGCTCACTTAAGTGGAGTGTAAATTTGGGGCAGAACATGCATATTTAATTAGATTTCAGCATATTTAGCTGAGCAATATGACTGCCATTTTTTTTGCAAAGTACTGTATATATATATATATATATATATATATATATATATATATATATATATATATATATAGAGAGAGAGAGAGAGAGAGAGAGAGAGAGAGAGAGAATTGTAGCGTTTTTCCATAAATGTTTTGTTTATTCCACGCAGACCTGATAAAAGGGCGTCCAGCGTTCTTTTTCTTCATTGGTTAATGATGTCTTTTTCTTGACTTGTGCGTCCCCAAGTTCATTGTGAAAAGGATTGGCCAAAGAGACAAAGAAACATTTTAACTTATAATTTTAACTGGACTTATAAAGGTCAGCCTAATTTTTTTCAATTTTATCAGCCCACTGGGGTTGTACAGAACAATAACATTATCTGACGACTGACAGTCGTATTCAAGAGTATCATCCAGAATTTACGCTGTTTCAGAATCGGCCCTCACTATAGAGCCAGCCGATAGGATTACCATCATTTATCAATTGTAACAGTTTTTAGTAACCAGATGTTTCCCAACACTGAAAGTATTTCCCTCTGTTTACCGTGAACCCCAAGATCTCGGTTTTCTACACTAACTGTTCGAGGTGACATTTGTTCATCCAGGAATAAACCACCAAATTTGGCGTCCCCCTCATTAATTTTAATCGTTAGAGGATGGACTGGGGCCAAGTTGACATTTGTATATTCAGGAACCATTGTAATTCCAAAGGGATATCACAAAGAATAGGTAAGCGTGATTGAGTGGCCACTGTATAACAGAGAGAGTATGACAGAGAGAGTGAATATTTTTCTTTGTTACAGGAATTGTATCATCCTTGATTTTGCTTAAAAATTGTTTACTTTACTGGGTAGCATTTAGTAGGAACTTGTTTCTTTGCTGTCTATTCTGTAACATATTGCTAACCTTTGACCTTTGGGTTATTAACTTTTTGGGTTCTTTTCTCAAGAGGGGGTGGGCACATTTATTCAGTTATTTCCTAAGTATGTAAATCTGATTTTTTTTAATGTGTCTTTAGATATTCGATGTTGTCAATTTTAATGATAATAAACAACAAAAGAAACTTAACTTTGTGTGTTGGTCAGACCCATACCCAATTAATCGTAGTTTTTCACGTTTGCGTGTCTTGTCGTCGCATAGCTGTGTGTGTGTGTGGTTAAACTTATATTTACATATATGAGGAGGGAAAGATTGTCTTGTACTAATTTATAGTCGTGTGGATAGGCTGGACTAGAGAAACTTACTCATTCTAGAGACATATCTTGTCCTTAAACTATTCACCCGTGAAATCTATTTCTCACACCTTTATTCTCACGTACTTATCACTATCCACTCTACTCAGACGGGACCATAAATAACTCACAAACCTACCTGTACGACAGTGAGCTTCTTTTCGCCCAATCTGAGGGGCGCCCAGATAGCATCGCCACTTAGTGCGATCAGCAGCTTCATCCTCAATCTCACGCTGCCACCCTGCTCCTCTCACGGAGCCGAGAGTTTTGGAGAACGTGTTCTACTGTCTGTTTGTCCTTCCCACATGGACACACACAAATGTCTGTCAGAATTTCAGTTTGCTGAACAGATAGTATCAGAGTCTGCATTGGCCGATTCTTAATTTGAAAATTATCACTTGATCTCTTCTTGGTAATTGCAATAAACCAGCGCCAAAGCCTTATCGTTCTATCTTTTCCTGAATATTTCTTATTTTATTTTCTCCCACGCTGTGCTCTTTCATCCCACATTTTGCTATTTCATCGCTGTTCAGATAATCTTTTAATCACGACTGGACTTTAAACTGTAATCTTTACTACTCGCGATTCGTATCAAAAGTGTAACTTTACATGCCTTTGATTTACCCTTACAATTGGCGTAATTGTGCCGACCCCACATTGCCTCGTGAGGAATCGGGTGAAACCCCAGTTTGGACTTAAGGGGAGGTTAAACCCGGTCCTAAAAATGCCGTGCAGAAGTCGGATGTGTCGACCGAAAGGTGCAGATATCACAGCTTAGGCGTAAACAGACACAACGCAACCACCGTTCTTTTCAGGACGAACGAGGAAGAAGAAGAAACCCCCAAAATGAAAAACACAGAATTATAAGTTAATATCTATATCTGGTCATTTATACAAGCAAAATGACTGAAAAAATACAAAACATTGAGGTATATACTAAAAACTTGCAATCTATGGCGGAAAAACAGTGAAAAAAAGGCAAATTTTAGCTTTTTGGGGTATTTTGTTGCCCAAGATATTTCAAATGTGAGTACAACTTGAGTTATGAAATTTGGCGGTTTCATTTGTTAATATATGATAATGATTGTATACTAAAATAATTTTGATTGGTTTGATATCTGAGTTTTTTTTGGGATTTTAACATACCAATCGAAAAAAAGTTGAAATTTTTAAGGGGGGTATCTTAGCTATTTCTCAACAGTTTTGTAGTTTGTTAACTGTTATGTCTAAATATCATAACATTGCTTGTATACGATTACTTCCTGGTTTGTTGTTTATAGACGGTTGTCATGAGTTTCCGAAAGTGACGTCTTGACGTCTGCTCAGGATAGTGGCAGACGTGAGCTTGTTAATCTGGAACACGAATGCGTCTCTGCATTGCATTCCGCTTATGTCTTTTGACCAGTATGCATGGCGTGTGTCCGTTAGGACGAGATTTCAGAGTATGTCCTTAGTTTGAGGAATATGATTATCACACCTGCAAGATGTATATTAGCATCACTGCCTTAGGCATGCATTAACTATATAATGCCAGTTTATTTTAAGCAGAGTGTGTGGAATTCTTGTGCACGTAAGTTGACGGTTTGATTATACTGAAAGTACCAAAATCAAGGACAGTAGAGACAGGTGCTTAGAAAAGCTTCGATGTCGTACCATATGCAATGTGGAGTAATATGTGATTAAACGTTTGAACTGTGCAAAGGAGTTAGGCCTTTCTAACTGAGTATTTGTGGTGCGGGCCAGGGAGGATGGAGCGAATGGCCATGTTGATAATAATATATTTCAACAAATAGAATATATGAGGAGAACCCTGGAGAGTACTCAGTAGGCCAAGATAAAATAAGGAGTGCTAAAGCATTGAGTCTAATGCACTGATAATCCAGGACGTCAGGTGGACTGTTCCTGAAAAAAATTAGAATAATATAGAAATTAAACCCGCATCATTCTTGGGGGCCAAGCTAAACTAGCTTAACAAAGCAGAAGCCTAAAAATTGGAAGTCGAGAATGTTTTTCAAGATGGCGACACTGATCGTCTGCCTGAATAGTTCAAGCATGGAAGGGTATTCCAGCTATAATATCAAGTAACGTGCCTCAAAGTCTCACAAAACTGACTTACTATTGCATATAAGTCAGATGAATTGACTATTTACGTTAATTTCAAGGATGTTATCAAGAAACATGGACCAGAGCGATGTCCGTCATATCTCACTATGAACCAATCGTAGGCCTAACTAGAGCCTAAAGTTACAGAACATCACAATATATAAATATATAAATATATATAAGTTTAAATATTGTGCAACCATGACTTCATTAAAGGATTTATTGAAGATTGGTAAAGAATTTAATTTGGAAGGTGAAGCATTACAAGCCTATGTGGATAAAGAGATAAAAAGACAAGAAGATCTCAGGAAAGGAATTGTCTGAAAAAAGAAGACAAGAAGAATTAATTGAAAAAAGGAGACAAGAGGAACTCTATAAAGAAGAATTAGCTGAAAAAAGGAGATCAGAAGAATTGGCTCTTGAAAGGGAAAAATTAGCCTATGCCAGATCTCAAGAGGAGAAAGCTCAAGAGGAGACGAAATTGCAACAAATTAAAGCTCAAGAGGAGATATTATCTCAACAAGCTATAAGATTAGCTGAGATTGAACTTGAAAAACTGAAATTACAACAACCACTGTTGCATCCTGGGGTAGGTGAAGATAAAAATAAAGATCATACTACTGCCATAAGGATTAATCTGCCAAAATTCAATGCGTCCATAGACGACATTTCATGCTTCTTAAATAGATTCCAAAACTTATTGTGAAGAATATAAGATTGACAAATCTACTTGGACTTGTAGACTTATGAATTTATTGGTGGGTGAACAATTAACTGTAGTCTCCACTTTGGATGACCAAACCAGAAAAGATTATGAAGCTGTTAAAGTGATTTTATTGCAGAGGTATCAATTAGATGATGAGGGTTACCGTCAGAAATTTCGTTCTTTGTACCCAGATTCTGGAAAAGACTTCACTGAATTTATTTCAGCTGTTAAATTAAATTTTTCTAGATGGATTGAATTATCCAAAACTGAGAAAACTTTTGAGGGATTGTCAGATTTAATTCTAAGAGACAAGGTTTTGTCATCAGTTAGTACTGATTTTCTTGCATTCCTACAGGAAAGAAAATCTGAGAATCTGACTAAACTACAAACTCTAGGACGTCAATATCAAGTAGCACATCCTAACAGAGTATTGAGCAAAAACAATATTAAGGATTCATTACCAGCTGCATCTGCTAGGTCATTTCAGGGCAATGCGCCTAGATACAGATGATTACTAGAGCTCAGGCTCACATGAAGAAGAATCAACACATACCACTTGTTGATGTGTTACCTGAAGATGTAACTCAGGAAAGCGCTTCAGAAGAAGACGAAGAAGATGATAATGATAATGATGATGAAAATCATCATCAACAAGAGAGAATAATGATTGATATTCAGGTAATGG
>JAMPIV010009006.1:0-185000 GCA_024509875.1 Oreohelix idahoensis
TCCAAGTAACAGCTCAGCGTAATATATCTAAACAAGAACGGATTATGTGTCGCCTTCGCTTTTAATTTTGTCTGTAATTTGTCTCCAGTTATTTTTGTCCCTCCCTTGGTACTACACTCTTAAATCTTCTTTTTTTTTTTTTTTTTTTGTAACCACTGCATGATCTTCCCTTCCCAATTACAATAATACGGACCTCTTTCTTGGTGTAGTCAGTCTTTCTTTAATTCTAGTTTTCAACAAATTCAAAATTTAATATTAACATATCATCAAAAATGTAACGTAACAAATCTTCTTCGCGTCAGGGTAGTCAAGTGTGATAGATCTGTGCTACGGAAATTTGCTTTCAAAACACCTCTCTAATCTTTCAGTATTAGCGACAAGAAGAATTTCCCTTTAATACTGATTTATTTTCTTAACCTTTTTTTTTTGTGTGTGCCAAGGACTCCATTGATTGTCCGATGAAGGCTATGGGCCCCTGTTATTGCTCGATGCAGGCTATGGACCCACATTTTGAAAAAAAATTTACATAAAAGCGTAGTAAAAAAAATACTTAACATTTTAAATTTTAGGTTAAGTACACAGACCCCCTAGAATCCATTCATGAACCCCCCACCTCCCCTTTCCCAAGTGGTCTGTGGACCACAGATTAAGAAACCTTGCTCTAATATCTCAAGCTTTTCCGCTTGTTGAGGATTGTTGCATGGTTTGCGATCATTTTGGTTTGAACTTGATTCGGATGGTCGCACCACGTAACACCTCCACTAAATAGAATAATAAGGTTCGCGTAAACGTAGTATGACGCGTTAGGCTATGATAAGTGTGTATTTTCTTATCATTGAAGAATGCAAAGGCGTCACACTAGAACATCACATTGATAAGGGTTGAATGATCCTAACGCTGGGATATTCAATAGATGGTGTAGAATAGTCAACTCGAACCGACACAGTGTTGGGTATACAGGTCACCTTGTCCATAAAGTATTGAGGCCCTGACAAGTAGTGTTGACATTGAGTGAGAGTGTAAATGTCAGTTACGCGAATGAATGGACTGTTCTGTAGAGTTGACAAGTAAACCACGCACTCACTCACCCATAGCTAGAAGTCAATGACGTAGACTACTGTAGACGTTTTCATACATTTAATGTGACACACACTCTGACAGCACGGTTACAGTTACTGGACCAGGTTGGCAAAAACATCGTATACTTGAAAAAATGGTCTACAATATCAAATAGGCATTCGTGTCGAATGTAGATACAACTGAACTTTAGTAGATAAGCACTCAGAGTTCTAGTTGTCTGTCATCTCAGGCCCTAACTGACTAATCGCATCAGTTAATGCTAGCAAATGTTTATCATCAATGGCTCCCTGACAGAACCTCTTCTAGCGACGTATTTCAGGCCGTAAATTTAGCAGGCTTATTTGACGACAATCTTCAACCACCAGTAATGGGTTTTATAGTAGACAGATCTCTGTATCATCATCAGATAATAAGGGCATTCCTGTTCTCCGATCGATAATCCGCTAGACAAAAGCGGGGTCCAAAATGGCTTTATCTTGGGTGAGCTTCGCTCACACCGAAGATGAATAATGAAGCATAATTAAAGGCTCTGTTCATTACACAAATGTACCTGTTGGGCTCTGCATATCCTATAACACATAATGCTGCGTACATCAATTATTTAGTGCTGCTAGGTAACATGTCGTCTTTATATATATGGTCAATCAATCACATGGACGGACGATAGCACGTCTGCACATCTAGGCATAGAACAAGTTCAGAAAATGTCTTCTTTACCTTGGTCTTAGAAAAATCACACTAGCAAATAGCACACGCCATCTTTTGGCGTTAAGAATAAACACTGGGGAGAATCCCTGACATAATAGTCATACAGAGAAACTATCTCATTCCCCAGAATAAGACCACAGAGACCAATCTCCGGATTTCCCTTGTCCGAACAGCATTCAGCAAAACCAACATGACGGAAGTCTCTCTCTCGACACCTGCGCAGAAGCGCGTGACCCCCAGAGTTCAACTCAAGATGGGCCAACGTAAATCTTAGTATTCATATAAGACCCAAGAGAAAGTAACAGACATAATAAAATATAATATCAAACCAATCAAGGGTTATTTCCCTTTGACTATCAAATAAGTACCTTTGACCATTACATAAAGTGTTCCATCAAACAGATAGATATTACTTTAAACTTGTATTGCCTACCAACGAATCTGTGCGTAACAGGCTAGTAACAAGAGTCTTTGTGTAGCCTTCGTGCATATAACAGTGTTTTAGGATTTGTGTGATAGAACCACTAAGGATTATGTATAACCGTTAATATAGTGCTTGTAAAGCCAATAAATACTAATGTGTTTTAAGGACCAGTGAGTCCAGAATTATGTAAGGCGGTATTAATTAAACGCAATAATTCTTAGACGCGATATTCGTGAAATACGAACGCGGAGATAAAATGTAACGGCTGATAGAGCCCGGCTAGTAATGCCAAACTGAGTTAATAATATAGACAGAGTTTTCAATGTGTATATTAGGCAGTGACCCTAATGAAACTATTAGCAGAGATATCAATACTGCGTAAATATAATAATTATGCCAAATGCTTGGTAGATAGATTTGGTTAAAAGACATGAACGATATTTAAAACGGTTACATGACAGACGTGCAATGTCTGATAGGATGTAGGCTCTGAACTGTGATAGCAAGTGTCTTTAATGGGAAATATCTTATTGTCTGGAAATTCATGATGAAACGTTGAATGATTATTAAAATGTTGTAGTCGTCCGAACGAGACTTGTTCACTGAAGTCTTTTGAAAGTTCCAGTTATATTATACGACTATTGACCGTTGACCTTCAAGGTATGGGTCAAAAGAATACAACACTCTGTCAAGACACTAAGAATTGAAATAATAAAACACTGACTGATAAATATATATGAAGTTTAATGAAATAAACGTTTATACTCAACTATCAAAAACAACAAAGATGAATCCATTGTTGCAGCAGAAAACGATACTCAGTGATAGAAAGAACATGAATTAACAGTGAATGAAACGAAATATAATATTACCCCTACCTATCTAAGAAGAAGTAGAAGAAAGTCTGCAACACCGCTCCTGAGAGAATGATGTAGCTATCATGATTTCAGATGATTGTTCCAGTCATTTTGACCTTGCAGAAAAGTCGACTGGATACCCGACATACTAGCAAAATAGCCTTCTGTTGTAGTCTTTCCCCAGCATACGTGTTTTATCAAATAATGCCTCAACACGTCATTTGATTCTATCGTTTCGTTTCCTTCCCTGAATTTATATCTTCTTTCGAATGGTTGCTTATCTTGTTAAGCGTTCTACAAACCGTGCACCGGCTTATGTCAGAAAGGCAACCAAGGCGCCTTATCTGCAGCACTTTTTTCGAGACGGTAGTTAAGGTCATTGTAATTCTATTTGGTGATTTTCCCTTGACAGCTGCTTACAATATTTACAATTTTAAAAAAAAAAGCAAAATCTTGCGAAATACGAAAACATTTAAGTAATATTTTTCAAAACTTTACTCTGCCACTTCTGGCTTCCTAGCTCGGTGGTCCGTGGTTCAATTCTCAGTTGAGGTGGGATTTTTCTTTTGAGACTGCAAACGGCTCCGGGGTTGACCCAGCCTCATGAATTGGGTACCAGAGTATTTCTTGGAAGGTTAAGACGGCCGGCGTGATGCTGATTACATCACCCCTAGTGTGCCGATGGACAAGAAAATATGGGCCTAACACCATATTCCCACTATGCCTCAATGAGTGTGTAACGGGGTCCTTTACTCTGCGGCTTTGGAACTTCTTTGTAATGGCTGTGTACAACATAAGTAGCGCTAAAGAAGAGTCATAAGAACACATTAAGCGAGTAGATGGGGTAAAGATAGTCCCATAGCAGATACTGTCGTAGGGAAGTGAAGTGTTAGAGACTTCACTATATCAGATACAGCATCGAAAGTTGCAGTGACCTGTTCCCTTCCTTGCTGCCGATTCCTTGCCTAAATCAGGAACAAAGTCATGTACCCATTTACAGCTGGGTAGACAGGAGCGTGCTGATACTGTGAATCGAACCAGTCACCGTTGCCGCGAGAGACCATTGCTTTAACCACTTTGCCAATCGGACGCTCACATTTATGAGGACAAATAAATTAAACCTAAACCTAATTTTATCGTACCAAGCATACTCAATTTTAACAATTATTTTGCATATGCGAGTCGGATAACATACTCTGCTCAGCAATAGAAGCATTAAGAATGTCAAAATTAGTCCCATCCCAGATACTGCCGTAGGTGTTAGAGACTTCACTATACTGGCTCTCAGCTTCATGTTGTGGGGGTGAGTAGTTCCTTTATTCGCTGTCACGGGATTGCCTCCCCTTGCTTTGCAGTAGTGGTCTACTAATGGTCACAACGCAAGCGTATCTAAAAGTAGGTCGCCCAAGGTATCTATCTTCGCGCAAGATTACTCTTGGCAAAGATGTAGATAGAAGATGAATGGCGTTTCTACCTTATGGGAGCCTTCACAAGATATTCCCAGAAGTCAAGAACAAACGCTGCTTAAGGGCTGAGCAAATTTGTTAACTTATTATCTGGCCCGTCGGCTTTTGTGAAGAGTTTATGCGATGTTTCTGGCCCGTCAAGCCCCCAATTGGAGAAATCCAACGAATGCCCTCTTATAAATAATGGCTCTCTTTCTCTCTCTCTCTCTCTCTCTCTCTCTCTCTCTATATATATATATATATATATATATATATATATATATATATATATATATATATATATATATATATATATATATATATAGACAGCGCAGACTTCGCTGGCTTGGCCATGTTCGCCGCATGGATGATGGTCGCATCCCAAAAGATATCTTCTACGGACAATTAGCAGATGGCAAGAGAACAGTTGGGCGACCACAGCTGAGGTTCAAAGATGTGTGCAAGAGAGATATGAGGGCACTGGACATGGATCCAGCAACATGGGAGGATAAAGCTGCCGATCGCACTAAGTGGCGATGCTATTTACGGCGCCACCTCAGATTGGGCGAAGAGAGGCTCACACAAGAAGCAGAGGTGAGGAGAAAACGTCGAAAGGAGCACCAGAAAAATAAGCAGCTGAGGGCTGTCACTTCAGGGGCGCACTCCCATAGTCAGTTATGACTGAAGGGGCTATTATTATTATTATTATTATTATTATTATTATTATATATATATATATATATATAAATTTATCAAGACAAATTGGCTCATACGCTTGCTTTCGTACACATAAACTGGATCAACAATTATTGTTTAGTGTAAAATAACATACAACAAATTTAATAGTCAATTAGTTCAACATCTTAAAATAAGGATTAAATGGGGTAAAAGTTATATTAAATTTTTCCCCATTGAGGTTTTGGTAGGGCGTTAATAATGTCCGTATTTTTGCTGTAGCCTGTTACACACAACTTAGCTCCAGATGAGTCCTGCAGCTGTGGTTTTCATCACTTCGTGGTGATGAGGGCACTTCTTCACTCAATTTGTCCGATTTCGGCGGTTGGGGGTGATGCTCTTCTCTCACACTAGCGGCGTTATTACCGCAGTCGTCTGGTGGCATGTAACCACAAAATGTGACAGATAGAAAGAAACAAATGCCTTCTGCTGAGTACATTTGTTCTCCGCAAACTAACAGACCCATTGTCATGCGCTGCACCCACCAATGTTAACCTCTCAGAAGAATTAAATTCCCGAGCGCACAATGTATTTTAGGGAATATGATGAAAATTCACCAATATCCTTTTGGGTATTAACTAGGAAATTGCGTCTGGAGTGCATGAATAATGATTTGCCTGAATTACAATTTAAAAAGGTACATAATTCTCACAAGATAATATGTTACACTTTAGACACATGAGATGTAATCATCACTCATCACTGCTCCTTACACCCGTCTGAGTTCTGGGGTCATCTCTGCTGTCGGGTTTCCCGCACGACTAGTCAGAAACGATCACCAGCTCTTGTTGTAGTTGTTCATTAATATACTATTTTCATATGCTGAGGTTGCCAGCCTCATATATAACTACTTAGCAAGAAACCTGTAAAATTTACATTAGTAAATACTTTGTTTACACTTACCCCAAAATTTTGGGAATACACACTTCTCCTGGCACAGATTAGAATGGACTCACAGCCCTTTAGCTAGATGCTGTTCGAATCACTTAGGTCTGGAAATATAAGTTAATTCCTCTGACGGCTGGTGTTCTGCAAATTCCTGGCCTGTGAAAACTGTTTGTATAATTCCTCTTATGACTTGGTCTGGGAAATATGAGTTAATTCATCTGACGGCTGGTGTTCTATGAATCCTGCCTGGAAAAACTGTTTGTATAATTCCTCTTATGACTTGGTCTGGGAAATATGAGTTAATTCCTCTGACGGCTGGTGTTCTGCAAATCCTGCCTGGGAAAACTTTTGTTAAAATTCATCTCTGACTCTTTGTGATAAAATTCCCAAGTTTCCAGTCTTGTATTAAAATTGCGGGTTTACTTGTAAATTCCAAAGTTGCTTAATACTCGACCTGGTTCTTACAGTTGTGGAATGATAAATCCTATCCTCTTTCCTCTGGCCTGTAGGAGGTGTTTAGTTGACACTGCGATGCAGTATGTGCTGTTCTGTGTCTTATTTCTACAGTGTATCTCACAATCCGGAGTTTCAAATCCCAGCAGTGTTTCCTGCAGAATGTTCCAATCAATTCATTATAGCTTCTGGCGAACCAATCAAATCTATCTAGCACTGTTTGGGTGGGGAAGTTTTTCATTACTCATCCCACGCGTATTTGAAAATATTAAATTTAATATACACGCGTGGCCTCTTACAACAGTGATGTCAAATAGTTACGTAAGACTTCCGGCGCACCACTCTCTATCACAATATTGTGACCCTGTGTTTCTGGCGTAATGACTTCCGCCCCGATGTCTGCCCCGACAGATTATCTAATTATCCCCTTTATCTGCGTGCCTCCGCCAGACAGATGTCTGGTCACACAGTGTTGTCTTCTTTCATCGTAGCACAATACAAGCTTGTGTCAACATGATCAACAGCTTTCCAATGGGGTCAAATGTTTGACGGACACGTGTCCACAGGTGATCAAACGGATTCAAAGAGATAAGCGGGTGACCGGTCTGACTGGGTATTGTTGCGATAATACCACAGTTCAGCTGGCGGAACGTAAACACGTCTGATGAGTGGCAAACAATAAGATACGAATTACTCCCGTAGCAAATACTGCCGTAGGGGAGTGGCGTGTTAGAGACTTTACTATGCTAATGTCCAGCATAGAGCAAAATAGTGAAAATAACGAATGAAAAGGCATGATTTATGCCAAATAAAAGCGATGAGTGAGAAAAATGAAGAAAAGAAAGGATACTGCCGGAGGGCTGAAAGTGTGAGAGATCACACAAAAGAGCATGTTCAGACGTTTCGTCACACTCGCTACCTTTCCTATCCCTAACTCATGAGCAAAGTCAGGTACCCATTAACAGCTGAGTAGACTTAAGCGTGACAAATCAGGTTTCGGACGTTATATATATATATATATATATATATATATATATATATATATATATATATATATATATATATATATATATATATATATATATATATATATATATAATAGCCCCTTCAGTCATAACTGGCTATGGAAATGCGCCCCTGAGGTGACAGCCCTCAGCTGCTTATTTTCCTGCCGTTCCTTTCGACGTTTTCTCCTCTCTTCTGCTTGTTGTGTGAGCTTCTTTTCGCCCAATATGAGGTGGCGCGCAGATAGCATTGCCACTTGGTGCGATGGGCAGCTTCATTCTTCCAGGTAGCTGGATTTATGTCCAGTGCCCTCATATCTCTCTTGCACACATCTCTGAATCTCAGCTGCAGTCGCCCAACTGTTCTTTTGCCATCTGCCAGTTGTCCGTAGAGGATATCTTTCGGGATTCGACCATCTTCCATGCAGTGGACATGGCCAACCCAGCGTAGTCTGCGCTGTCTAAGCAGTGTATACATGCTTTGAAGGCCAGCACGTGACAACACCTCGACATTTGTCACTTTATCTTTAAACAAAATGCCGAAGATGTGGCGTAGACGCTGTAGATGGAAGGTGTTGAGCCTTCTGTCTTGCTTAGCATAGATTGTCCACGTCTCGCTGCCATATAGAAGTATGCTGGTGATGCAGGTGTTATATACCGTAGCTTTGAACTTCGTTATGAGTTTGGTGTTTCCCCAAAAACGCGATGTGAGGCGGGCAAAGGTAGCTGCAGCTTTGCCAATGCTGCTGTCGATTTATGTGTCCAGAGAGAGTTTGTCATTGAAGGTAGACCCCATGTATGTGAAGTGGTGCACCACTGCCAATTCGTAGTTGTCGATTGTGCGGTTGTGATAACTGGTGCAGCACCCACACCCTGACTCAGCACATTTGTTTTCTTTAGACTTATTGTGAGGCCAAAGTCCTTGCATGCTTGGGTGAAGCGATTCATCAAGCTCTGAAGCTCCTGTTGGTTTTGAGTGACGACTGCTGCGTCATCAGCGAATAACAAGTCTCTTATAGTGACCCTTCTGATTTTTGTTTTTGCCTTCAGCCTTATGAGATTACACAGACGGCCATCTGACCTAGTGTGCCGGCATATTCCTTCAGTTGCATCTCTGAAAGAATTATATTGTATATAATTATATATATATATATATATATATATATATATATATATATATATATATATATATATATATATATATATATATATATATATATATATATATATGTTACCATGCTTCTACGTCACCCGTGTGTTACCGGGGCCCGAAAGGGGAGCAAAGAATAGTAACACTGTCCCCTACCAAGCATGTCGTAAAAAGCGACTAAGGAGGGTTGGGCATGGGGCCGGTTACACCATCCTGTAAAAAAATTTAAACCACAAAAAACTTCAACAAATATGGACAAGTCAAATAAAGAAAATAAAACACAGCCATCCAAGACAGGGGAAGGTCCTCTCGCGGGGAGGCGTATGATGCAACACAGAGAAAGCCGAAAGGAGTCTGTGTTGCTGACTAACCTTCTTTCTTCTAGGAGAACTTCCAGATTTGGCACCTGGAATGTTCGGACATTAAACGAACAAGGGAAAGTGGCGCAAGTAGCAGCAGAAATGAGGGAATACAAAATCGAGGTTCTGGGAATGTGTGAAACAAAGTGGAAGGGGGTAGACAGGAAGAAACTCATCACAGGTGAATTGGTGCTGTCCTCAGGACATGAAGACGAAAGTTCACACCACAGTGAAGGGGTAGCTCTTATGCTATCTAAAGAAGCACAGAAAGCACTAATTGAATGGGAAGCTGTTGGACCCAGAATAATAACAGCTTCTTTTAAAACAGCTAAAAAGAAAATTCATGTAAATGTCATCCAATGTTATGCACCAACTAATGACAAAGAAGAGTCTGTGAAAGAAGCATTTTATACTAAGCTACAGGAAATTATGGATAAAGTAAAAAGAAGAGACATCACAATTTTGATGGGTGACATGAATGCAAAGATAGGTACAGTCAACACTGGATTTGAAGAAGTCATGGGAAAACATGGGCTAGGAGTAATGAATGAAAATGGAGAGCTATTCGCAAACTTCTGTGCTTCATATCAACTGGCTATAGGAGGAAGCATGTTTCCACATAAGAGAATACACAAGGCAACATGGATATCACCAGACCATAGAACAGAAAATCAGATTGATCATATATGCATAAACAAGAAGTTTAGATCATCATTGCAGGATGTAAAGGTATATAGAGGAGCAGATGTGGCATCAGATCACCATCTTCTGATAGCCAAAGTAAAAATGAAACTCAAGAGATATGCAACAATGCAAAATTATAGACAACAGTTTAATGTAGGACAGCTAAGAAATCAAGAAACAAGAGACAAATTTGCGGTCACAGTATCCAACAAATTCCAAGTGCTCCAACAGCTGGAAGATGTAGAGAATACAGAAGACTATTGGCAGCAGGTCAAAACAGTATGGAAGGAGACATGTGAAGAAATATTGGGGAAAAGGGAAAGACAACAAAAAGCATGGATAACAACAGAAACCATCAATAAGATAAAAGACAGAAAAAACAAGAAAGCAGAGTTAAACACAAGCAAAACTAGAAGCTCCAAAGCCAAGGCTCAAGAAGTGTACACAGAAGCAAACAAAGAAGTAAAAAGAAGTATCAAAAGAGACAAGAGGAAGTATATTGAAGAGTTGGCAAGAGAGGCAGAAGATGCTGCAGCCAAAGGAAATATGAGAGAACTGTATAGCAGCACAAAGAAGCTAACAGGGAAATACAAGCAAACAAGTTGCCTCATAAAAGACAAGAATGGGAAACTGCTCAGCAATATACAAGAGCAAATGAAGAGGTGGACAGAATATTTTGGGGACCTTCTCAATAGACCAGCTCCACAAAACCCGCCGGACATCCAGCCAGCAGAAGAAGAGCTACAAATTAACGGTGAAAGACCAACGAAGGAAGAAATAAAGAAAGCCATAAAGCTTCTAAGAGAGGGAAAAGCGTCTGGACCTGATGGCATTCCAGCAGAGGCCATCAAAGCAGATATCGACACGGCTACAGAGATGTTATATAAATTACTTGGTAAAGTCTGGGAAAAGGAAGAGATACCAGCAGAATGGAAGGAAGGATATCTGGTGAAGTTGCCTAAGAAGGGAAATTTACAAGAGTGCACAAATTATAGAGGAATAATGTTACTATCAGTGCCAGGAAAAGTATTAAACAGGATTATCCTTGAGAGATTAAAAGAGTCCATAGACAAGAAACTAAGAGATGAACAAGCAGGTTTTCGACAAAACAGATCATGTACAGACCAGATAGCCACTTTGAGAATAATAATTGAACAAAGTCTGGAATGGAATTCACCACTATACATCGGATTTGTGGACTACGAAAAGGCATTTGACAGTGTAGACAGAGAATCACTTTGGAAATTGATGAGGCATTATGGAGTTCCCCTGAAGATCATTAATTTAATAAAGAAAACATATGAAGACATGACATGCAGAGTTCTTCATGAAGGACAGCTTACAGAACCGTTTGGGATAAGAACAGGAGTGCGACAGGGATGCCTTTTGTCTCCATTTCTTTTCTTGCTGGCAATAGATTGGGTTATGAGATCATCGACAACACACAACAGAAATGGAATCCAGTGGACTCTGACTAAGCAGTTGGATGATCTGGATTTTGCTGATTTTTTTTTTTTTTTTTTTCGTACGCCCGCTAACACTCGAGGCGAAATCTCAGGCTATTATTTTTATGTCTAACCTGACATTGATTTTTACGTGAGTATCCTATTTTCTTGTACAGAGACAAGTGTCCCTCGCCACTCAGGCAGATACTCGCCGTTTTCGGAGGTACCCATTATAGCTGGGTCGGCTCAGGAGCCGCCAGTCCCTGGTCGACGACACTCCTTCAAATGTCATCGCCAGGTCTCGAGTTAATCCAGTCCAAATCCCGGTCGACGAAAAATCCTCAAATGCCGTCGCCCGGGTTTGATCCTGAATCACCCGGTCGCCAGAGCGGTGTTGTAACCACTACGCTAGCGCGGCTCCGATTTTGCTGATGACTTGGCTCTTCTGTCCCATAACCGTAATCAGATGCAGGACAAATTGAAAACACTCGATGAGAGGTCACAGCAATTGGGTCTGAAAATACACAGGGAAAAGACAAAAATAATGAGAATAAATGCAGGTAATGATAACAGGGTTGAACTTGAAGAAACACCAATTCAAGATGTAGAATCATACACATATCTTGGCAGTAATATAGACAAAGTTGGAGGGACAGACAGCGATATCAAAATAAGAATACAAAAGGCAGAATAGAGGGATTGAAATGGTATGACAAGGTTACCAACGTGGAACTGATGACAAGAACTAGGCAAGTGCCGGTGGAACAAGAGATGAGAAGAAGACGATGGCGATGGATAGGACATACACTGAGGAAACCTGTTGATAGCATTACAAGGCAGTCCTTGTTCTGGAACCCCCAGGGCAAGAGAGGCAGAGGAAGACCAAGAAGTACATGGAGAAGAGAGTTGGAAACAGAGGTGAAAATGATGAGGAAAACGTGGAAAGAACTTGAGATGATGGCACGGGACAGGAGGACTTGGCATGTGTTTGTTGAAGGCCTATGCTCCTTTGGGAGTGGAGGGTTATGAATGAATGAATGCTTCTACGTCTCTAAGTTGTCATTGGTATTGACTGGTCTGTCGGGCCTGCTAATGTGGCCGACGTACTTCTGGATGACGCGAATATATTGTGGGCCGTTACTTTGTCGTATGATGATGATCTGGTTAATGACAATGAGACTCGGTAACGATGGTGAATGGGTCAAGACAGTATGACCAACTGGCAACGAAGAGATGCTAGACTCATTGTAAAAGTTAGTGACGAAACATATTTTATTGTTGACAACACTTTGACATCAGTAGTTCAGACATTTTTCATCAGCATGGTCATGGCAAAAATGTACATAGTAAATAACAGTCACTACGGACGTTGACTGACCGCACTAGCCGCTATCACATCAAGGTCAGCGGAAGCTCTACGGCAACGAATTGGTAGGATGCATGGGTTTACAAAAATGACCATGTTAATAGCTTTGAGCATATAAATATTCAATCACGATCCATAATATCTCCTAGCGTTGACTGAACGCACTAACAGCTGACATAGCTGGTCAGGCTGAAGCTCTGCAGTAACGGTACTGGAGGATATGTATCTGAGGCTAGATACTTCAACAAGCCGGTTCTGGCTAAATATATATTGACGATAAAAGATTCTTGGCATAACTCGCACAAGAATAACAACATCATATCTCAGATGATCATAATTAACGTCATAGCCGTGTCTTCCCTAGACTTGGGATAAGACCACGGAACAAATAACGTCTGCTCAAGACGAAGAATCTCTGGATCTGCCTCAAGGACATTGATTGTATCCAAACACCTCTATGCGTCATATCGCGCCATGCCTAATTTAATACTAGTGCACGGTCGTACGCAAATAACATTACAAAAAATATCATTGCTGCGCTCAGATGCACGACTGAAAATCCCAGGCGTACATATGAGAACTTTAAACATCTATCTGACCCTCAATGAATATAAAGTCTTTAACTATATATATATATATATATATATATATATATATATATATATATATATATATATATATATATATATATATATATATATATATATATATATATATATATATATATATATATATATATATATATATATATATATATATATATATATATATAAATATATATATATATATATATATATATATATATATATATATTTATATATAAGGTCAAAAAGTAATGCCTCCTATTTTTTATGTATGTAAATACTGCATCGGTGTGCAATTTGTAAATTTAGCAGGTTTTTTCAAACACTCTTCTGCACTGTATAGCATTACCAACCTGTTTCCGTAACAGGTGACACCACTGTAACAGTTTAAAAATGGCTGACAAAGACGTTCGGTTAAAACAACGTTATGTCATAGAATTCCTCAATGCTGAAGGCGAGACCCCAATTCGCATCCACGAACGTTTGAAGAATGTTTATGGAGATTCAACAGTGGATGTTAGCACTGCCCGACGTTGGGTACATCGTTGTGACGAAGCTGAAGTAGGTCAATCCTCAATGGCTGACGCAAAGCGGACTGGCCGTCCGTCTACCACAGTGACTCCACACAACATTCATCGAGTTGATGGCATCATTCGTGGTGACCGTCGGGTAACACTGGATGAACATTCTTCCGAGTTGTCCATTAGTAAAGGCAGTGTCCAGAACATCATTAAAGAAGAAGCTTAGAGGTCGTCTTCGACGACTTTACCCATTAAAAGATCAGAGAATTGCACTACTGTTGCACGATAATGCCACGCCACACACCGCTAAAAGCACCATTGATGCGATTGCAGAATTTGGATGGACATTATTACCACATCACCCTTACAGTCCCGATCTTGCACCTTCTGACTTCCATCTGTTTGGACCACTGAAAGAAGCTCTTCGCGGACATCACTTTGAGGACACCGAGTCCCTTAAACGCGCCGTACGCCAGTGGTTTAGGAAAAAGGACACACATTTTTACCGTGCGGGGATACATGCCTTTGTGAGAAGATGGACAAAAACTGTAACAAATAACGGAGACTACATTGAGAAATAAATTATTGAAGTTCAGACTTGGGGCTACATTTCGATGTGAATTTTATCTGTTTTCTTGCCTATTGACTGAAATTAAAAATTACGAGGCATTACTTTTTGACCGTCCCTCGTATATATATATATATTATATTTATATATTTATATTTATATATTTATATATTATTGTAAGGTGTGGCGACAGGGTAGAAGAGAGGATAGATAGAAGAAATAAAGGAGAGTACCAATCTCTTCCACAGTGTCTTTTGGCTCGCTGTAGGTGATAGTCCGACACTTGTATGAAGAAATGTTTCAGGAGACTGAAATTTAAACTCTTCTCAGTTAAGTCAAGAAGTAAATCCCATCAAGGATCCTGAAAGTAGGTTAGGTCTTCAGCCACACTTCTCCTGAGGTACTGATATGGCTCATGAGACCCCCAGCTGGTAATTAAGATAATGATTAACAAAAACAGTTAACTACCAAGCAATACAGAACATTTAGTGAAAA
Organism: Oreohelix idahoensis; assembly: GCA_024509875.1. Taxonomy (NCBI): domain Eukaryota; kingdom Metazoa; phylum Mollusca; class Gastropoda; order Stylommatophora; family Oreohelicidae; genus Oreohelix; species Oreohelix idahoensis. The sequence continues at coordinate 14,767 of JAMPIV010009006.1, forward strand.
GAAAGAAACAACAGTGAAATTCTTTTCAATGAATATATATTAGCTCAAGCTATATTGGTTACAGAAAAACACAAGGAAGAAAAAAAAATAGGTATATATTGTTATATGTATATATTACTGAGTAGGAGATAAAAATAGCCTACACAAAAGTTATGTTTATTTTTAGGGTACTCTTCACGATGGCTGAGGTTTATGTCCTAATTCTAATCACTGACTGGTATGACACAATATCTTTTAATGTTTGGTCCTTTCTTAAAAAGCACTTATCATGAATGTTGTTGCTGCTGTATGACGTCACAATATCACTGCAAGTTTCTCCCCCTTCTAAGATGCTGGAATAGTTCGTAGCTGTATGCTGCAAGGTTTCACTACACGACTGCGAGTTCACCTGCGTTCGTCACCACCAGGGAGCTAGGAGATACACACAAAGGAACAATCTATTTAGCTCTCTGGTTAGAGGCATTAATTTGTCCTGAGTGTGGTCCATAAACCAGGCTCAGATATCAGTCATATTATTACATAAATGACATGGACCAATGTTGGGCGCCATTCTTCAAGCTGCAAACATATAATATTAATAGGGTAGGGGCATACATATATTATTAACTGTTGTAAAGGCATACCAAAAATCATACAACATTAAATACATGAATGCGATAAAATATACAACCATTAAATAAAAGAGGCGGGCAGGGTAGTGCAAATGCATTCTGTGAAACAACCTGAAGGACATCAAAGGCATACGAAAATCATATAACAGTAAATATATGAATTCCATAAAATATACAACCATGAAGTATGTGCATAAAAGAAAGAACTGCATTGACTGAAAAGCAGTGCAAACATTAACTAAAGTTAATTGCATATAATGAGATAATAATTGAAAGCAGTTCAAACATTCAATACAAATAATTGCATATAAAAAGATAATGCATTCAGCTCACCCGCTTTGATCCAATATTAAGTTTGGCTACTCAAAGACGGCACATATATATAAGAAATTCTTTTGCCTGGTAGTCTGACAGATTACATGCTAGAAGTTTCCGTCGGGGCTTGCAGATGTGAGTAAAAACATAACCGATATAGTCTTTATTTTATACGTTTAACAGCGGTCACTGAACTCATCCAGGCTAGGAAAACCCCCAGCCTACGGGTCACGGGTGAATGTCCTATGAGCACCCGGTCAACTGGAAATCCCCGCCTATCTGGTTCATTGGCCTCTCGGTTGAAATATTGAAGCGTCAAGTAGCTGGAAACCCCCGACCTTGGGTCATTGTCCTATTTGGCATTCGAAATCACGGGAGAGAGAGAAAGAGAAAGAGAGAGAGAAGAGGTTGGGCGAAGAATTTCGTGACATAAGGTACAATGTAATTTTGTTCTAAGTTAGCAAAAAGTTGTTTATTTGCTTGAGGTTTTGCCTTCTTGTGGCGAGGCGCGTTCCTTTCAAACTAATTGGTTATAATTACAGCGCATTTTGCCAGTCAAAAATAAGTGAACTCTGTTAACTGAAACTATTTGTTGATAGACTCTAAGCTCTGAAAAGGACTACTAGCTTCTATCAGCTAGCATGAAGAAGTCCTGAAAAGGACTGCTAGCCCGGTCAGCGTTGATATATACTAAAGTCCTGAAAAGGACTAATATTATCCACCTGCTAGCATAAAGCCCTGAAAAGGACTTGCCCTAATAAGGACTCACCAGCTACGCCAACGCTGCCCGTACTTCCTCAGTGTCCAGCGAAACACCGGTTTGTATGTGAACTCTTGTGCAATCCAAGCAGATTGCTCGCCCTGTCAGCGCCGTTAGATACTGAGTCCCGAAAAGGACTAACATTATCCATCTGCTAGCATGAAGCCCTGAAAATGACTCGCCAGCTACACCAACGGTGGAAAATTTAGTTAGCAAAGAAGTTCGATATACACAATTTTAAATTCTCTTGTCACTACGTTAGGTGGAAGTTTTCAAATTTGAACAGAAAAATCAGTGCGCCTCTCATTACGGTGCCTGACAAGCTATCTTCTGCACCATAAATTTGATCGCGTGGAAGGTGGTAATCTTTGATCACACCACGATACCTGTCCACGGGTGTACACTAGCACCTTACCCTGCTTTTAACTTGATCGGCTCATTTCCACCCCCTGTAATTTACAATTCCGCAGTCGAATTACCGTCGACATTTTTCGTTGCGCTAGCCAAATTTCGTAGCAGCGCGGTCATGCTCGGAAATTAGAAAAATATTGGCCACAGGAACTGGCAGAGGGGCAAACGCGAGTACCAACACGGACATGCAAGATAAGCCACGAATTTGGAGTTTGCGGCCAGGGAAAATCTGGCAGATGAACTGCCGTTCACATACGGATAAGTTATTTTCATTAGCCAGATATGACTAACGACAAATCAGTGCTCATTGGCCCGTGTTTCCAAGACTCATTTACTTCTAGTAGGTAAGTGCAAGATTTCATATCGCTGCGGGGAGATAACTGATGTTATTTTGCTTTCAGTTTTCAGTACAAATTTCGCTAACGTTAATAACAAAATGTTTCTATATCTCGTATTTATCATCAACTGCCCTTACTTTGTTTATAAAATAATAAATTATTATGTGAGGAAAACGTATGTGGTGTTTACTTTTTTTTTTTTAAATCCAGTAAACCCAGGATGTCTTTGTACGCCGTGGGTTTATCTCTACTTCAGGGGTAGGCGACCCAGGAGCTTTTGAGATCTACTTCGGTAACACTGAGCCCTCTAAAGATCTATCATATATATATATATAGTGTAGTTTTAAGCGGGTGGGGGAAGGGGGAATGATGAACCTTACAAAGAAAAGATTGCGTTCCTATCTCATGCAGTTCTTGAATATGTTTTACTCGTAGTAGCCAGTTTTGGCGCTGACAATATTGTAATGACACTTTCCTTCACACGTCTGTCGGTACGAAATAAACGCTGGTCATTATAAACATTACAACTCTGAAGTTATAGTTCGTCTATGTAATGTTTGTGTCACCGCACATAACAAGCAGTGTAAGAGACAAAAAAGATTACTCAACTCAGTCCACATTTTCGAACAACAAGAATAATAATCTCTATTTTCACTCCTTGTGGAAATAGTCTCCTTGAGGAAGCTTGCACGAAAGCACAAACTCTTCCAACGGTTTTTTATGTAGCAATTTTTGCTTTACATGATGAGTTTGCCAGCCTGATATTTACATGATGAGTTTGCCAGCCTGATATTTAAATGATGAGTTTGCCAGCCTGATATTTACATGATGAGTTTGCCAGCCTGATATTTAAATGATGAGTTTGCCAGCCTGATATTTACATGATGAGTTTGTCAGCCCTATGTACAACCTGATATTAGTCGGCCCCTTACTGCCATAGGGAGCAGTTGTGCTATTTTTTCTTTGTCTCCTCACGGACACGGGGACTTTATGGGGCAACCAACAAACATGGACACAGGGAACTTTATGGGGCGACCAACAACCATGGACACGGGGGACTTTATGGGGCAACCAACAAACATGGACACGGGGGACTTTATGGGGCGAACAACAACCATGGACACGGGGGACTTTATGGGGCGACCAACAACCATGGACACGGGGGACTTTATGGGGCAACAAACAAACATGGACACGAGGAACTTTATGAGGCGACCAACAAACATGGACACGGGGGACTTTATGGGGCAACCAACAACCATGGACACGGGGGACTTTATGGGGCGACCAACTACCATGGACACGGGGGACTTTATGGGACAACCAACAAACATGGACACGGGGAACTTTATGGGGCAACAAACAAACATGGACACGAGGAACTTTATGAGGCGACCAACAAACATGGACACATGGAACTTTATGGGGCAACCAACAAACATGGACACAGGGAACTTTATGAGGCGACCAACAAACATGGACACAGGGAACTTTATGGGGCGACCAACAAACATGGACACGGGGGACTTTATGGGGCAACCAACAAACTTGGACACGAGGAACTTTATGGGGCGACCAACAAACATGGAAACAAGGAACTTGAAGGGGCGACCAACAAACATGGACAGATATTACTATGATCTATACTTATTCTTCATTTCTATTTTAACTGTGTACTCCCTATGTGTTTGAGCGTTTGATTGACAGAATGGTTAGAGCGCTGTCTCTCGCGGAAAAGGTGCCGGGTTCCATTCATGGTAAATGCACGCTCCAGTCTACCCAGCTGTAAATGGGTACCTGACTTTCCTCTTGAGTTAGGGAAGGAACGAACGAACTTTATTTTCAAAGGGTTAAGAATTGGGCGCGCAGGCCCGAAAAACATTCTATCCTTCCATTCTCACTTATCTTGCATAGTATACCCTTTCATTCTCACATGTTACTTTAAGCATTAAATTAAAGGCATACAACGTTATAAAGGTTACATAACAGCGTACAATGACATCACCCAATCATAATCAAAATAAAGTATTTTTTTAAACAAACAAGAACGTAATGAAAAAAAAAAAAACAGAAAACAAAAACAAATCCAAAACATCTATACGGTAAATCAGACAATAATTCGAGTATGATCACCTTAGGGTAGTATAGAATCGGAAATTCTGAAATATTTGAACAGTCTGCTATTGAGTGAGTAGGAACTCTGTGTTTTTCTTTGCTCTCCCTAACTCAATAGCAGAATCATATAGAACGAACGAACGTACGAGCTTTATCTTCAAATGGTTTAGAATTGGGCACGCAGGCCTGTCTAACATTTTGCCCATCTTTTCTCTCGTCATACTCACATACTCAATTCATTTATCCTACAAATGCCTTTTCAATATTATTTAAAAAATAAAATAAAATAAACATAATCAATGCAATAAAACAAAGTAAAATCGCAACATTGTAAAAGTATAACAGTTACACACATTTACAGGACTTTATCATAATCAATAATGAACAGGGCATGAATAATCCTTAAAAAATACACATGACATTAGAAAATGATTTGGGAACATAACTAAACTAGTGTGGGATATAATCTGCACTCATGATGTATTTGAAAAGTCTGCGATTGTATGAATATGGACTAAGCACGCTTTTTAGGTCGTGTGGAAGATTGTTCCACAGATGAGGAGCAGAAAATGCTAAACTTTTCTTGAATAAGTCAAGCCTTGGCTTGGGCACGTGTAATATGTTTAAGCGTTGGCTGTGTCTTCCGTTGTATTTGAAAATAGGCCACAGGTAGGTTGGAGCATTCTGTGATAGGATTTTGTGGATGAATCAGGAAGAGTCAGCGAGGAAGGGAAATGGTCACCTAACCTCTCGATGATGGGCCTTGTATAGTGAAGTCTCTAACATTTCACTCCCCTACTGCAGTATCTGAGATGGGACTACCTTTACTCCCCCATTAGCTATATCGTGACACTTTTTTTTTTCGTGTGTCCTTTTAATAGAACATCAGTGTTAGCAGAGTTCAGAGCTCTCCATGTTATAATGAGAGAACGTGATGTACTTGTTGGCATTCTGTGATCTTCTTGCACAGCCAGTTCTACGTGGTTTTGAACCTTCCGAGTGACATGGGCTACCTTCACTATTTTAGGCAATATTATAGTGCAGTGTGAATTCCTTTAAAGTTGTTCTCCAACCTGCCTGCCATCTTGTATCTGTCATGTAATGGTTGTCTTTTAATGCTGATCTTTCGTTTTTTCAGTATGTACTAAGAATTTTTATTGTTTTTTATATTGCATACTGAAACAGTATGCAATATAAACATTGTTTAAAACATATACCTAAATGTTGCTGTTTTGCTACTTATCAGACTGAGATATATTGGTTTTCACATTTATCGACTTGTTTCTGTTTTAACTTAATATTCTGATGCCGCTATGTTTTTTTTTAATTATAAATGTTGTAATGACAGACTGAAAAATGTTATTAGCATACTGAAATGATTTATTATTGTAGCAAAGTTGATTTTGCTGGGGAGGTTATGATGGTATCCTAACAAAGAATGAACTCGATGTCTGCATAAACCGTGTGAGGTCAAGCACATGTAGGCCCCTGACTCTAAAAGATGATGATGATGAATTATGTGCAGGGTACCTAACGCTACCTCACTAGATCTCACACGGTCACTCTTGTGGCTCTAGTGTATGGTGTATGATGTACCTAGTGTCTAGGGGAGAAATGAGATGATGGTACACACCACAAAACACTTTAATTTTCTATGAGGAAGTGAATAAAACAGTGGTTAAAGTTTTCTTTTAAATTAATCTTTTGTGTACAATTTATTTTGCCTGTCCAGTCATATCTCTTGGACAGGTCTTTGAAAATGAGGACAAGATAGTTTACATAAAAAAGATCAACTAAAAGTATGTGTGGACAATTTGCCCAACACTAGAAAGTTAATATATATATATATATATATATATATATTTATCTCTGTCCTGTAGGAAATGTTCACAGCTATTACTCTGTTAATCTAGCAGGGAGAGTCACTGTGTATGAGGGGCTGTAGTTTCATCACGCCCCAAAACTTCCTGAGTATATGTTGAAATATCAGTGTTTGTTAAAGCGAAAGTGTCAGATGTACCCCGATGCCTAACTCATCACCTGGGATTCCTTGGTAGAATGAAATACAATATGTAGATGCAGAAAATCTCTTTCAAACGTGCACCAAGCTCCTCCCGTTATCTGTTGACAGCATATGAAGGGTCGGAGACTTGATAGTATGTTTCAAACTCAGCAAGTTTACTGTCACCAGCTGGCACTTGGAAATAGAACCTCTGCAACAAAAGGATACCCTGGCCTTTTACATCTGATCACTCACTATATTTGTTATTCTCCTAAGGAGGTATGGGGTCAGCCTCGCGTGCCTTACAGGGGCACTCGCCCCTAATTTTACATGACTCCCACCTTGCTGTGACCAAACCTCAGGTCCCTATGGCAGATACGCCACTGTACGTTTACATATTTTCCTCAATACAATAATGTGGAGTAACCACATTTCCTTTGGTATGATTTTCTCTTCTGTTTCTTTTTTAAATATAAATGCTTCAGGCATAGAACACAGAGGCTTCTTACTATTCTAATGCAATAATATTCAAACAAAGTCATGACAACATACACCAGTTAGATACATTTCAAAGTGAGGACTCAACAATGTCTGCTCCCGGCATGTCCTTCACTTTCCCCCATAGCAGTATATAACTTTGGTAGTTGGAATAAACATAGTAATTCATAAAGCATCCTTACCACAATTCAAGAAAATATAAACAATTGACGCTGACTTTCCAAAGAAATGGCCTCAGTTTCCCTGTGCTCTGCCCAGACTGTGAATATTTATCTATTATTTAAGTTTAAATTTATCACAGCTGATCTCAGCGTAACTGAATGAAAATTTTCTCAACTGGCACTGAGCAGCGAAAGCTTTTTGCTAATATTTTGTCTCTCTGGCCAATCGAAACCTTCGACTACCAGAATTCAAATGCAGTTCTTTATAATAAAAAAAAAAATAAATAATTCCCAACTCTGCGTCTGGTAGTCGATTGGCCAGTCTGCCTTAGTTATGCCAATACAAAAGATGTTTCGTTTTGAATTACATTTTTCCTACCGCCCCCCTTTCCCCCTATACTCTCTGTTTACCCAAGCGAATTTGAATGTACCTCAATGCCGCTATTTCTAAGCCGGCGTCCCTACTAACGTAAAAGAAATTAACAAGCAGGAACAACCGTCAGTCTGTTAGTGCGTCCGTAGACATTTAGTATTTCTTCAATAACTGGGTTAATATTGTGACTATCATATTATTTCAAACATATTCTTGCTCATTGAACTTTAAGCTATATTACCATATGATTTTTATGGTCAGTTTGATATTGGTTTAGATTTTACAATTTTTTTCCACTGACCATCGTCAAGTAAAATTCTTAACAAGGCGGCCATCTTTTCCTCTCTTTCATTCCGCCAGCATGTATTTTCAAATAACTAACTTGTTTCAGTTACGTCAGAAATGCTACCGCGAGAATGAAAATAAATTTGTCTGCGTGGTTTTGCTTTGGCTGGTTTGCTCGCGCGTGTATATCTGCATGGCAGAATGTGTCAAACGAAACGGGGGGAGTGCATGGCGGGTTAAAAATTGGCGTTAATAATTTGTATTTTATCGTGTAACACTACCAAAAAATGTAAGGATTACTACTAAATTTGCATTAAAGTTGACAGAATACGTTAATTCGGATAGTAGTTGGCGGCACACTTCCGCCAAAGCGTTAATTGTAAGTCTTGCCACAGTCTCTATCAAATCGGGCAAAATGTTAAAAATGTACGTCACAAGGAACGCGAGTAGGTTTAAACGGGGGGAGCGGTTCTAAGCCGTTCCTATGCACTAAATTCAGCGCTATGCTGGCATGTGAGAACATCACCGTCAGACACAATAGGGCTGTTGTATTTATTATCATTTTATGACTAAAATCTTACTGAAATGAGCGATTATTCTCGCAGATTTTACTACAATTATATTACAGACTGAGAAGGGTCGGAGTGGCTCAAATTTATTGAAATATTTTTTTCAGAACCAGTGGTCCTAATTACATCATTCTCCCCCCTGGTCTCATGGGTAGTGAGATCGGATGCCTAGCCTTCTCGAATAAGGGCGAAAAAATGGGAGGTCTCGTGTGCAAGTTCGCACTTTAAAAATCCCACGGCAGTTGGAAATCGTAAATAGTACGCTTATCAGGCCGCTGCCCTGGCAAAGTTTAAAAGTTTTATAGAATGTGTGATTCTTTTACATTATATACACACATTGAGATTCTCGCCGGTGCTTCGGAGTTCGTGCTGACATCCTCCTTGTGTGATCTAAGGGAGGAGAACGGAGCACAGATGGCGTTGTCCGTATGCAATGAAGATAGTCCTTAACAACCAAACCAAACCAAAAACCAAACCAAATTTCATCTGGTTAACGAGTGCACATTTTGCTAGCGTAGTTGTAACGCTCTTGTCAAATTCACGTGAGCACTTATTGCACGATAAAAACTGCTACACATTTTCGCTGAGAAATTAGGAATGGCCAGAATTGTCAATTTAATTTTGTTTAAATCAGTATGCTTGGAGTGCAATAAACTTATATTCAATCACGCACACAAGACACACATACACATATATATATATGTGTGTGTATATATATATACAATATATACACACATATACGTACACTCAATTCATCGTTATTTTTGTTTTGGTAATTTGTGTATATGATGTTTTTGGGATAAAAAATTATAAATCGTATATTCTTTTACATCGCTCTAAAATATGTAGCAGAAACGACAACTTAGAAGTTAGACTTTCATAAATGGGTGCTTCCATTGAATAGACGGATTGAATTGGTGCTTTGAAAGCTCACCGATGCCATTTATCTTTGGACATGCACCCTAATATAACCAACGGAACTTGTATCTAAGTTCAACGGAGCGCGCCTCGTCAAAACGAGACTAAACTATTTTTTTTAATACGTCAAGGTCACCAGTGTGGAGCTGATGACAAGAACCAGACAAGTGCCAATGTAACAAAAGGCGAGAAAATGACGCCGATGTTAGATAAGACACACATTGAGGAAACATGTTGATAGCATAACAAGACAACCCTTATTATGTGATCCCCAGAGTAACGGAGGTAGAGGGACATCGAAAAAAAACCATATAAAGAAGGGAATTGAAAACGGAAGGGATGAAGACGCTCTTCCTCTTTAGTCCTTGGCCACTAGCTGACAAAGCAATCAGTGACCATCACGCCCGGTAACGTCTTGCAGGGTAGCAATAAACTGTCTCCACCTTGCTCGGTCGGCAGATATCTTTCGGTCGTGCCCCAACTCGGGTTCATCTGCCGTCACAGTTCTCCGCTAAGTAGCTTTTGATCGGCTCCGCTTTCGCTTTTTTCTGGAGCCCATAGCATGGTAGTTCTGGTGATGGTGCCACAGTCTTTTCTGAGGATATGGCCAACCAAACTCCAGTGTGTACCCGCTGTGATGGTGCCACAGTCTTTTCTGAGGATATGGCCAACCAAACTCCAGTGTGTACCCGCTGTGATGGTGCCACAGTCTTTTCTGAGGATATGGCCAACCAAACTCCAGTGTGTACCCGCTGTGATGGTGCCCCAGTCTTTTCTGAGGATATGGCCAACCAAACTCCAGTGTGTACCCGCTGTGATGGTGCCACAGTCTTTTCTGAGGATATGGCCAACCAAACTCCAGTGTGTACCCGCTGTGAAGGTGCGCATGTTATCTTGGTGGCTCCGAGTTAGCCGTTCTTAGTTGGTGATGGTGTCCGGCCAGATAGAAAACCATAAGCATCAATTTACTAAAGGTCTTTGGGCATTATGAAACTGAATGGTAATGATGATATTCTATTAACCGATGCTTTTTATTATATTCCAGATGGCATTTATTGTTGCTTAATGTCAGGATACTAATCTGAAACGTGTGTGCGGTTATGTGATATATCTCTTTTAATTGCTGTCATGATTTCTCCTATTATTAACTCTGTGCGTTTGGGTTTTTTGATTTAACTGTTATATTCTAACTATTGTCTGAGTTTATTTAATGTTTTTCTAATAATCATTTGACTTTTTTTCTTAAATTAATCACCGTATTTTCAACTGACTCATTAAATCTGATTGACAGTCAGTTACGTGAGTCTTTCAATTGACATTTAGATAGTGTCGTTGCCTCTAGCATTGTCGTTCATATTTGTGATATATATATATATATATATATATGTGTGTGTGTTATTTTGATTATATAGCATTCAATACTCTGTGTACCTATTTGTGTAGGTCCGTTTTCACCGCTTGTTCTAATGAGCATAGACAGTTCTGTGTGTTAGGGTATTTTGTTCGTGAATGGATTTGTCATATTTCTTACATTTTAGTGTGTAGTTCAATCTCTACAGCCCCAAGGTAGAAGAGGAACTACTATAAATAAGTAAGTAAGCAGTATGTAGTAGCTGTTACACCTCTTTTTGCACACCACAATGCGTCCATTATAATGGAACTTTGTGGTGCTCAAAAGAAGGTTGCTAATCGTAGTACGACGCGTATACAAAATTATGACGTGAGTGCGCGTGCAGAAGGCATTCTTGCTCTGTGTTTATTACCGGCCATTACGGCTGTGTCTAATATGTGTTTCGAAAAATGTCGCAAGTGTCCGGAGTATGTTCACTAAATGAAAGCACCAGTTGCTTAGATGTTTAGATGATTATTCCAGTCAATGATCTGACTTCGAAGTGTTAACGGACACACATAAATAATGGCCCAGTGAAGTTGGCCCTTTAGATTGAATATTAATATGGATTACATTATGTTTTAAAAATGGATCCTCAAAGTATAAGTGGAAAGTATTAATAAATATGTGATGTTTCTGTGCACTGGAAGTTCCGTCAACTTATTTACAAGTTGCCACTTGGTCGCATTTGAACATTGTTTTAAAATTATAACAACACCCCTAGAAGCACGCAACAGATTAATTGATGAAACCAAAAGAACCCGCAACAGTAGCGTGGTGCTATAGTCGCTGTCTACAAATTTAGGTTTTAGAATAACAAAATATTATGTTCTTAAATGAAGCTTAATCAGTTTCTTGTTGAACGGTATGTTTAATTCTGTAGGTATTTAACTGGGTGTTACCGGGGCATAAAAGACAAGAAAACAAACTGCACACTGAACCCTAATATGGCATGTCGTGAGAGGTGTTAAAGAGGGTTAGGTTGGGGGCCAACTATCGAGTCCTGTATAAACCAAGGTAACTACATCATCTTTATCAGATCGTAAAATAGAGAATACTGGATGACAGATCACAACAACTGGGTCTGAAAATCCAAAGTAAACAAAGATCATGAGACATGAGGCAAATGATGGCCACATTACACTAGGAGACACACTTCTATAAGACGCGAACTGATCTATCTTGTCAGCAACATCGAAACACTTGGGGGGAAAAGGACCGCGACATCATTATAAAAACACCGAAGCCAAGAGGGTTATTCACGGCAATGGGAAATATGTAAAAGCAAAATAAAAAAAGTTCAGAGCAAGAATCAAAATTTTACTAATCGCATTCCAAAAATTTTTGTATGGCTCCGAAACATGGAGATCGTAGAAAGCAACAACCAAGACACGACAGTTTTGGCAGAATAAAAGTTTTAAACTGGTATGAAAAGATCAGCAATGGCGAACTGATTTAAAGAACCAGAAATACGAATGAAACAAAAGTTGAAGTGACGTCTGTATCTCTTACCTTTTATTGCACTAATATATTTTTAATTATCATTGTTATTTCCTCCAACTTCTGCATCTTTGACAAAACATGTTTGAGTTCATCTCTGGAGGCGGTGTCCGAAATATACGGGCAACATATTATAGAAATTGTTTTTCCGAAAAAAAAAGTATGGCTATCAGTGACTCTATTTATTCTCATAATCTTTGTCTTTTCTCTTTGGATTTTAATACTGTATTCTTATACTGCCTTGAGTCTGATTCGTTTATAGGAGGAAAGGATAAAATCATCAGCAAAGCCGAAGTCGTCCACGGAATGCCGTGTGCTGTAGTTTTCATAATCAAGTTATCAGTTGCACTTTTGGATTTGCTACAAAAAACAGAGAGCACATATATTATGGCCAGTTAGTGGTACCTAGACCTGCATATTGAGGAGGTAGTGCTCATTAGCCAATTAAAGCGCCTCGAGACTAATGGACAGTTGTATTTACATTAAAAACTAACTCCCGATAACACTGTGTCACAGATAAAAGGAAATTGGTATGCTTTCCTTGCTGTGAGCGTCTGACTGGCTAAGCTGTTACTGGGTTCTGGAGTCGAAATCTTGTGGCGTCACGCTCCAGTGTACCCAGCTGTAAATGGGTACCTGACTCTGCTCTTGAGTAAGAAAGGCAAAAAGCAGCGACCAGAAAGAGAACTGGTCACCCCACTTGATTTAAAAAACTGGACCTAGTATATAGAAGTCTCTAACACTTCACTCCCCTACGGAAGTTTCTGCTATAAGACTCCCTTTACATTTTCCTTGCTGTACAAGGCGCACAAGTAAACGGAATCCTGTTTTATTTATCGTTCGGATGCATTGCTTTCCTTTCGTTTCTCTTATCTTCTTTTCACACCCGGCATATATCAGACAAAATTGGATTATGTGATAGTTGAAAATCACACTGATTCTGAATCTGATTCTGGAAGAAAGTCTGTAATTGAATGCGTCTAATCCTGTACAGACCGCCATTTTTTCCCCAGCTTTACGGCGGACAGAGCCGTTTGCGCTTGACATATCAATCTCTTATCGGATCGAGATATTCACAGCGCTGAATTTTCTGTAACAGCAGACACTGATATATCTTTTCACAATAAAGACAAGAGTGGTCAATGGTAAATAAATATCGTTATTTTGGTGACGACAGTAAATTAATTTTTTTTTAAAGCGTCCGCAATTGTTTTTTATTCCACCCCCCCAGCGCGTTGGCAAATGAAATTTGCAAAAAGCGCTACCCGTTTTTGTTCGTCCGTCTGTATATTCGTTGCGTGACACACTCAAGAACTAATTGACAGATTTTTGGTAAACTTTCGTTTTTAACACTGGCAAAAATGTGTTGACCAATTTCGAATTTGTTCTAGATCGATTACGAATTTTGGTACTTTTCTTCATTGGCGTATTTAGGGTGGTCAGAGCTTTCCGGGCTTCAGCTCCATTCTCTCACACTTTTTATAATATGTGCTGCGATTCTCAGAAATTGTTTTCTCCGGGCTTCTAAACATTATATTACACACTTGTTTCGACGGATGTTTAGTCACATGATAAAGAATATGCTCATTGTCATTAAAATGTGTTGTTACAAGATGACTTATTTAGAGGGTTTCTACGAGTGAGCCCTAACCTCCCCCACCTAATAGGGACCAGCACCATAATAGTTCACTCCTGAAAAGTATTCCTAAATGCTGGTGTAATGGCTACGGCGTTGTACTGGCGACCAGGTTTTCGTGGTTCAAACCCGGGCGTCAGCGTTTGAAGGAATGTTTACGACCGGAAATTTGACTGAATAACCTGAACGGCTCCTGCACATAAATCCCGTGTGGATGGGAAGGAGCGAAGCTCCTGACCGGGTTGGAAGGAAAGTCCACTGACCCCCCAGCCTCGCAATGACATGTCATTGGCCAAAAGAGCTGGAAAGCTCGAGTGCCGCTGGTTAGAGAAAAAAAAAAAAAAAAAAATTCCTAAATGCACCACCACTTAACATGAGAACTGGGGCTTTCATTCCACATTTTTTTTCCCAAGTCCATCCACTATTCTAGTAAATCACTTTTGTTTCAATTTTAAGTGCCAGTTTATGCGAGCTATTTTAAGAATTCACATGATCGTATGCAACATGGCGATTACATCGTCTACTAATTACTATTTGTGACGGAATTCTGAATATTCCTTTACAATTAACCAAACAGTTTTACACCATAAAGTTTGAACGAATAGTGCAAAAATATACTAAATGTTAAATATTGCCATGGTTTAAATATAATTTGTAGAGCCAGATTTTGAGAATAAAGTGCCGTAATTAATAATATAAAAATATAACACAGGGCGCCAGCGTTTCCACTGCGGATAACATCGATGATTTATGACGCTTTTTATTTTTAAAACACGCTGATCATAAACGTTTACACTTAAGAATCATATGATTTATGTTATGTAAACTATATCAGAAAGCAGACAGTAATATGTCACGTAATAGCATATCTTCATTTATATTGTTGTGGTTTGATTTTTTTTCTCCATTGGGCAGCGGGAAAAAGTCGAGGATGGAAGAAAGAGACAGATTACGTCCCTTGAAATGATGTAGGCAAACATTAAAATTCGTTTTCATAACTTTCAAAATATTTAAAGAAACTCCGTTCAGAATCAACAACATGAGTTACAGACAAGGTTCACAGTCTGCTAAATGTATTGCATGTGCTGAAAGGCTAAGACTTACTTACTTACTTAGTCGTTCCCCTTCTACCGAGAGGTGTAGAGGTTTGTAAGAGAGAGAGCCATACTATTCTATCGGCTGTCTTCCTCCTGGCTTGGTTCCATTCTAGTCCTCGGCCCTTCAAAGATTGTCTAATGTTGTCCCTGGCTCTTAGTTTCCCATGCTTGCCGTGGTAGCCGATCTTCTCCCATTCTGCAGACATGGGAAAGGCTCAGACACTGGCTTTAATTCTTTTTCCGGCTTTGTTCTGACGAGTATACTTTAATCAATACCCTTTAGCTACCCCACGAACATTGGCCTTCAACATACACATGCTAAGTACACCTGTCACGTGCCATCAGCTCAAGTGCTTTATACCTTTCTCATCATTTTCTCTTCTGTCTCCAGTTCTCTTCTCCGTGTGTTTTGTGGTCTACACTCTGTTTCTCTTACCCTGGGGATTTCAGAACAAGGACTGCCTTGTAATGCTATCAACAGGTTTCCTCTATGCGTGTCTTATCTATCGCCGGCGTCTTCTTCTCATCTCTTGTTCCACTGGCACTTGTCTGGTTCTTGTCATCAGTTCCACATTGGTGACTGTTACGTCTTAGATGTGACGAATACAAATACGACAGTCGATCTTGTAGAGTACATCATGCTATGTAACGCAAATGATAATGGGCAGTTATTCAGGACAAATCTGATAGGTACAACATGAGCCGGCAAGTGGCAGGTCCACAGCAAACATGGCAAAAGTTTTTTTCTCATAAAAACTGGCTCCATCAAGTAATAATATATGTGGCATGGAAGAATGTATCAACAGTGTAGTTCTTCATAACCAGTCTTCTGTCCATAAATCTCAATCATAGGCATCTTGTAATAAGTGGTAATGAAATAAAATATAATCCTCTCCTCTCCTTAATTCTGGCCGTTGTGTCTAGAGGTTCGTGCAGATGTGGTCATTTATAAGAGACGCGTAACCAAAACAAAAAAGCATCACTGGTGTTGTTTGGTAGAAACACGTGCGGATCACTGAGTACAGCACATCTGTGCATGAGAAGGTCACTCAGAAACTTCGGGTGACAGTTGTTGTAAGTTTGATACGATGGTTCTCACACTTTTTAGAGACAACTATAAATTAACATCAAAAACAGAGACAAAGTAATATATTTTTGACTGACATCTTATTATATTTATAGGAGAAGTGAATGTAATCTTGATTGACGTTAATTACATTTATAGGAAAAGGAATGTAGATGTAACTATAAACAGTGGTCATTTATCCACGCAGAACACCTGCACAAGTGCGATAGAGTCGTTTAATTAGGATGTGAGAAAGACAAGATACGTGCTGAAATCAGCATTTTACACTGTTGTCAGGTTTACAGAAATCAGGGACTCCTGACACTTTCCCAGAAAACAACAGAGTTAAATCATCAAAGGGAGATAACGTAGAATTAAGACCCTTGCAGGTTTTAGTGAGTTGAAGAAAAAAAATTACGCACGGGAAAATTGGGATGTGTTAACACATTTTAGGGGTGAACGAAGAAATGTTAGAACGGGGATTAGGAGTTGAGATTGAGACGCGCTAGGCGTAGGTAGAGAAAAGGGTTTTCTCCCAAGTGTTAAAGTTGGATGTCGAACGCGCTCAGCGTAAGACTTGTGTGGGTAAACGCGCTCAGCGTAGGTGGTCAGCAAAAATGTGCTGTGAGTTAAAGAGTGATAGAAACCGCTCAGTACATTACATATCATAAATTGGTGTACGACAGTATTTTTGTGATAGCATCTTTTCTGAGGACAAGATGGTTGTGAAAGGAAAAAGTGTATTTCTATAAAAACAAAACCAGGTATGTTGAACAAATTTTGATCTATTACTAGCATGTGTAGCTCAGCAGACAAGGTCAGATCAGAAAAGAAAAATAGAAGTAGTCTTGGCAAAGTGACAGCCCTGGCGGTAAGGCCAGTTTTCTCTCAGTGAGATATACCAAGAGATATATGGAAAAAAACGTAAAAAAACAGTCAGTACAGAAGAGAGACAAGAGGTTTTGCCTGAAGAATTAGATGACATTTTGATAGCTGGAACAAGCAGTAGCAAAGAAGACAAAGCAATGTATGTGAAAAATTGATACTGAGATTGTTTGAAACCGAAGCTTTTATTATACAAGACTGCCAACCTTGAAGAGGAAAGTTTGGGCATACCATTTTTACCCATTTATCAACTTATGTTAATAAAGTTCGACATTTGATATTTTCACTGCTGTTTTTCGGGTGAATTCGATTGATCAACAGTGGGTATGAGAAAATGTAGAGTCAGTCTGAGAGAAGGAAGTTTTCGTATTTACCTTACAACATACTATCTACTGAAAGGGCAGTGGTCTGAACCTCTAATACTACCAACGGCCACAGAACCAGAATGGTGCACGTGACCAGCCCTACACTATGATAGTTCAAAATACTGCAGACAAGAACGAAGGAGCATCAAAGGCAGACTGAAGGCCAACGAGAATTGGACTGCGGAGAAAATAGTCAAAAAGAATCCTGCGAGCTGAAGAACAAATCACGACAATACAGAAGTCAAGTTAAAGTGAATCGACATCAAGAACAACGAGGTCAAGTCAAGGCATCACGAAGGTCAAGTTCACTAAAAAGAAAAGCACGTTCTGTACGCATGTGGGAGCGTTCGCTTGGAATGTTATGCCATATGGGCTCAAAAGTAATCCCACAACTTATATGGAGCTAATGGACGAAGTCCATAGTGGGATGCAGAATTTTGCCATGGCATATATAGACGATATCCTTGTACACACGTCAGGATCAGTTCAGAATCACCTACAACACGTGGAGAAAGTCTTCGACAGATTAAGAAGTCATAAAGTCAAATTGAAATTGACAAAATGTAATTTCCTTCAACGTGAAACCAAGTATCTAGGTTTTCTGATAAACAAGGATGGAATCAGACCGGACAAAGACAAAGTCAAGGCCATTAAGGAGATGCCTCCACCAGAGAATGCCAAACAAGTACGTGGGTTCTTGGGAACGTGTGGATATTTTAGGAAACACGTGATTAACTTTATACGAGCAGCAGAACCTCTAATCAACTTAGTGAAGAAATATGCCCGATTCAAGTGGACAGAGAAATGCCAGAGGGCTTTTGAATATCTCAAAGAAGCCTTAACAGAACTCCCGTTTTTGGCACACCCAGACCCGGACAAGCCATTCATCTTATACACAGACGCTTCTGGTACAGCGTTGGGAGCGTGTTTGGTTCAGCCTGCAGAAGATGGAGAACCACAGATGATGCCTAACGCTGGGAACGAGAAACCTATTGTATTTTTCTCCCATAAGTTCAACAAATCTCAGATGAAATGGGCCGCTATTGAGAGAGAAGCATTTGCAATATACTATGCCATACAAAAATTAGACTATTATCTGAGAGGAACTTCCTTTATAGTTAGGACAGATCATCAACCATTGCCCACATGGCTCACCAAAGTGTCGGAACAACCCCGAAAGTTCCACACCTGGGCGTTAAATCTACAGAACTACGACGTGACCATCTAATATATAAAAGGAAAAGATAACTCTTGTGCAGACCTTTTATCCCGTATACCATACAACGATGGTGCAGAAAAATCAGAACAAGATGTAACACCAGATATTAGTGAACACTTCAGACAAATAAGTGTCATAAACTCGAATCGCAACCAACAACAGATGGATGCAGAACTAGAAGAAGAGGGAATAGAACAAATTGAAATCATCGAAGGGTTTGACCTCCTCACAGAACAAGCAAAGGATTCCACATTAATCAATCTTAGGAAGAAAATTGAACAAGGAACTAGGGAAGTAAGACATTTTATCATTAACGAACATGATAAAATAGTGGAGTTCGTAGATCCAAAAGGGGATGGAGTTTCAAAAAATATACATTCCGAGCCACTGTGACGTACGTCTAGTTTGACAAGTGAATTCTCCCTGATATGATGGATGATTTAAAGGGACTTTAGCTTTTCATAACATTAGAACCCCTGAACATTTGGTGTAACTTTTCGTTTGCCAGAACTCATTCCACCGGGACTCATTTAGTAGGCGGCACGAAATCAAAGAGTCAGACCGAGGGATTTTAGGGGAGACTATCGGCGTTATCAAAGACAGTAGTGGTCCCTGATACGAGACGCAGTTGCTTGCCGCTATTTTCGCGTCTCGGTGTCAATCGAGGAACCGAGCGAACGGGGGAAAGCGAAACGGGCAGCAGCGAGCGGATACGAAGACCAGGGGGCGGCTTTTCTCTTGATTTGGCGGTCAGATCCCCAAAAGTTCGTGAGATCAAATAAGCTAACTCGCGCAGTGTTTATTAAATACATAATTAAATACGCGAGCATATATATAATAGGCTTAACGGGAAATTCATCGCGCTTTAGAAGGTTATTTGTTTTCGGTATATTACATGTCTTTTTTTCTTTCATACAGAGTGATCGTAACCTGTGCGATCCCAGCATTAAGAAAGCAATAAAGAAATCAATCTAAGCAAAGCAAAGCATAAACAGTGTGTAGAGTTCCCCTGACGCAGAACTTGTTGAGACTGTGTAAATTTTTAATCTTTGAGGCGATTCTATGTTTGGAATTCCGCTATCTAACTTATAGCAAAGAAAGCACACCCAAAGACAAATTTAACGCACCATCAAACATCTTAAGTCGTAACGGGAAGAAGAACACTGGCCCGAGCTTTGTTAGTTTACTGACACAGAGAGATAATTCATAATTTCCTGAACAGTGATGTGACTAGTTTTCTCACTGGACTTAAACCATACCTCACGGATAAAGTGTACCAGCACGCGTAAGAATTTTATTATCCGTGGCATAGTCAAATAGACCACACCATCCTCACCCCGGTATCAGAGACCGTGCCCTCCCATAGAAACTGTTATTAAGAAAAGAGACACCACTACAGATTCATTTTCCAGCGATTACGGTATCATTTTATGTGTTGACCGCCTACCCGCTAATCTGGGGCTAGAACTTGAACAAACACTCATACATTTAGTTTGAGGTGTAACTGCTGTTGTGTTATTCTATGGAGTGCAAGATTTTTTCACAATCGGTAAGTGAGAGCAAGATGAGTGAAGGCCTTTGCTAGCGCGTGTATGAATGACAGGAAATTAATTCTTTTGTGTGACCATTTTGTTAACTTGCTTACCTGGTAATATATATCTTTTCTGTATACCCTACATTGTTCCTTTAAGTGGGATAGTTGATAATTTGTTAACTCTGTTTAAAACCACCTCCTTTCCATTTGCTTAGTAAAGGGAAGAACAGCTGGGAAGAACAGGTTTTTTTTATCACCTATACCTAATTTTGTAACACCTCTTTCAGAGTAATTAACTTCACTGTTAGGTTAACGTACCTATGTTCCTGATATTATCTATCTCTGGACTGGGTTTATCTTTGTCTAATAAGCGGGAAGGGCTTAGTCGATACCAATCTTCTTCACCCCTTCCAAACTTGTTATTTGCATTTGTGTACTTATGATAATTTATGTAATACCTGATATTTGTTAGTGATTGATGTTTAAAGTGAATAAAATCACATAAACTCATTTAGTTCTGTGTGTTGGATATACCCAAAGCCCAACATTTCCCCTATTCGTTTAATATAGTTTGTATCAACGTCGTGTGTGTGTTTGAAAACACCGAATCGGTGTGCGCGCAGATGCGAGTCTGGAAAACTGGCAAATAATTGTTTGACCAGGAGAGTGAAAGAGAAGATTGAGAGACACGATTTGTCGTAAATAAGTCTGTCTTTATTCTCCTCCAGCACGCTGTGAAGTAACTATTAAATCTCTACATTTCTATCACTGAGCTTTCCATCATCATTTTTCACTCTAAACCGGACCACTATTTCTACGACTCTTTTCTCTCAAAATAAATTTACGACAGCCACCTGGTTAAGAGGGTGTTGGAGGAGTTACATGATAATAACGGCCATTTTGGAAGGGATAAAACGCTAGAAGCAATTAAAGCACGGTATTATTGGCCGACGCTATGTAAGGATGTTATCCAATATGTGCAACGATGTTTAACATGCAAGACAAGAAATATGGCTGAAGTTAAGTGCCCAATACAAAGGATGGATATTCCCAAATACACCATGGATAAAGTCAGTATTGACATCTCAGGACCATATCCCAGGACACAGTCGGGATGCGAGTACATTATCCATATTGTAGACATGTTGTCCAACTGGCCAGAGTGCTATGCAGTGAGGGAAGCGAAAGGAAAAACCGTGGTGAATATAATGATGACATACTTTATACCCCGACATGGTTGCCCGTACACTATTGTCACGGACAACGGGACACAGTTTACAGGGAATGAGTTTCAAAGTTTCCTCATGGAGATGAATATACAACATATCCGAACCTCTCCATATCATCCTCAGAGTAACGGGAAAAACGAACGCCTCTATGCCACAATACATAATATAATAGCGAAGTATATACATGACAGAGGTGGCGATTGGGATGTGCATCTTCCACATGCACTACAAGCAATCCGGTCTAACACGAACGACTCCGCCAGATTAGCGCCTTTCTACATGCTATATGGCAGAGAACCCGTACTACCAATGGACACGTTGTTGACACCTAGAAGGAAATACTACGGTGAAAGTCATATGGACAATTTAATGATGCATAAGCATATAGCACACAAAATGGCAGTCAGAAACACGGAAGTAGCAGCAGAGAAGAGACGGAATAATGCGAATAAAAACGCGACACTACAAGTGTTCAATCCAGGAGATATAGTGTGCTACAAGGTGCAAGTAAGAACAGGCAAGTTCAAAGACAAATGGGACACCGGATGGAAAGTGTTAGAGAGGCTCTCACAGACCCCATACCAGATTGGAAAAGGAAGGCAAATTAAAAGGGTACATGTACAACACCTCCGGAAACAGGAAAATTACCCAATCGTTATTCCCCAGAGAGATCCTACAAAGAAGACAGCTCATTTTGTTAAAATACCAGGAGAGAGGGAGGGAGAAAAAATACAGACGCCCAGCAACACACCACAGAGTTCACAAAAACAGGCTACAAACAATAGTACACAGAAAAGATCAGGAATAGGTAAAGGTATAAAACCGAAGGACAGTGACTGGGGTGTAACTACGAGAGGGGACAACTGGGTAGTCCAAATGACTAAGAGCGACGAGGAAATAGATATTATTTCCAGTGAGATCATAGATAGCGACGGCGGTAGACCAACACTAGCGTGGGAACAGATTGTTACGAGAGCACAAGTCCATGCAGAACCGGGAACAACATCTGATCGGTTAACCCCAACCCCCCAAATCTTATACAGGGAACAAGAGGAGATTGGCGCATATAGGAAGACATGATACAAGTATGGCAGGATACAGAGAGTAAACAGTACAATGGGATTCTAGAAGATACGACAGGAATAAGGAAACAATGGAATAATGTTGAAACAGAAATAGATGCACCGCACAAACATACGAGAGCTGCAGAACAAAGAAACAGAGCACAGGAGCAGCAGCTATTGAAACAAATGGAGCAACAGATAGAGACTAAACAACAAAGTGGTGCAAGTCAAACTCAGAACATAGAAGACACATCAGCTAAAGATTCAGATACGCAGAAAGAGATGGAGGAGGGGAATATAAGAGGAAAGAAGAGACAGAGGTCGTCGTCTTCAGACGATTCGTCGGATTATAGAAGGCGTCTAGCAAAGTTGAGACATGTAGAAGAGGTCAGACTGAGGAGGAAGAGTAAGGTAAGAAATAGTGGTGTAGCGGAGATGAAGGACATAAAGGCATTTGTTCAATATATGGACAGGAAATTTGAAGAATTGAAAAAGGAGAAATGTAGTCATAGAGAAGTACAAGAGGAACAAGATAAAACGACCAAGGCAACGGGTAAATGGGAAATAGACAGTGTAGACCATGGAAGGTCGAGGAAGAATAAAGACGAAGAAGGAAATAAAGATAGAACAAAAATAGAAGAGTTAACTGCACTGTGTGCAGATTTAAAGAGGAAGTTGGAAGAGTTAGAAAGGAAACAGCAATGAATAGATAGACATCGGAGAAAAAGGAAGATGTAGAAAGGACAGCACAGAGAAGGCTGGGGCAGGTGATGAAGTACAGATCGAAGGAGCGACATAGAACCTGAAAGAAACTGAGGGAGCACGAAAAGGAAAGAGATTGATAGAGAAAAACCGAAGCAAACGGTTGATAGAGAAGTAAGAAGTAGGGAGGTCGAGACAAATATGATAGATAGAGAAGTAGAGAGGAAACAATCTGTTGACGAAGTCAGAAGAGTAGAAGAGCACAGACAGGCGAGCGACGACGTACAAAATAAGGGAGAAATAAAGGAGACACAAGGTATGGTCAAACAACAGTTAGCATTAGAGATGCTCAAATGGCTCATGAAATAGTGGAGACAGAGATTTTGAGGAAGCTGTAGAGGAGGACGGCAGAAACGTGGAGTATTATGGTGAAAGGTGGAGAAATATGGATGTACGGAGTAATATGAAGATAGAGATTTTGAGGAAGCCGTAGAGGAGGACGGCAGAAACATGGAGTTTTATGGCGAAATGGGGAGAAATATGAAGTTACAGATTTTGAGCAGTCGTAGAGTAGGACGGAAGGAATAATAGAGATTTTGAGAAACCGTTGAGGAGGACGGCGGTTTTATGGGGTTTTATGGGAGAAATATGGAGAAATAAGGGAAAAATGAGATTTTCACAAGGGACGACGTCCAAACAACAAAATAGCATTTTTGCAGTGCTCAAGGGAGAAGAAATGGAGACAAAGGAGGACACAAGGTATGGTCAAACAACAGTTAGCATTAGAGATGCTCAAATGGCTCATGAAATAGTGGAGACAGAGATTTTGAGGAAGCTGTAGAGGAGGACGGACAAAGCAGAAAGACAACATGGAGTATTTATGTGAGGGGATGGTGCAAGAGAAAGCAAAAGGGGGGGAGTACAGGAGAAATGAAAAGGATAGAGAAGAAAAGAAGAAAGAAATATGAAATGAGGAAGCCGTAGAGGAGGACGGCAAAAGAGAAAGAAAAAACATGGAAAGAAAATTAGAAAGAAAGAAGAAGAATGAGCAAAAAAAAAAAAAACGAAATGGGGAGAAGAGAAATATGAAGTTACAGAGAAAGAAAGAAAGTGAAAGAGGAAGAAAAATGCGAGAAAAGAAGAAAAAGAAAAAGAAAGAAGAGACAAAAAACAAAAGAAGAAGAGAACTCAGGAAGGTACCAAAGAAAGATGAAGAGAAGAAGAGAGAAGAAGAAAGAATTTTGAGAAGCCGTTGAGGAGGACGGCAGAAACATGAGTTTAATGGGGAAGAAATGGGAGAAATAGTGAGAATAAGGGAAAAATGAAGTGCTAGTGACAAGAAAGAAGAGAAAAAGCCGTGAGAGCAGAAGAGAGCAAGAAAAATGAAGACAAAGAAGAAGGAAAGCAGAAAATGACAGAAAAAGATGAGTAAAGAAGCAAAAGGAAGAGACACAATATGAGACGGAGTTTTCAGGAAAGAAGAAAGAGCAAGTTACGAAAAATTGCAGCGGGAGTAGAAAGCAGTAGTTGTTTGAAACTAGATGCAAATACATTGAATCATAAAGTGGACAAAAAAGAGTAGAGATCATAAGAAGGACAAATAGACTTCGGAGAAAAAAAAAAAGGTTAGGTCCGAGAAGAAAGAAAGCAAGAGGAAAAGGAGGCAGGGGAAGCCATAGATTAAGGAAAAGAGAGAGACGTTAGATAATGGGAGAAAGTGAGAAGACGAACAGAGAGAATGCAGAGGACGGACAATGAATTTACGAGGATAAACAAGAAACTAAAAGAAAAGAGCATATGGAGAAAAAAACTAGTTGTTTTATGCAATCGTTTCTAACAACTGAACATAAAAGTGAGCTGAGTAGGTCCGATGGACTACTGCAGTGGTGGAAGAGAAGAGGAAAGAGGCAGGGAAGCCATAGATTAAGGGAGAGAGACGTAGATAATGGGAGAAAGTGAGAAGTCACAGAGAGGAGACGGAAAAGAATTACGAGATAACTAAAGGAGCATATGGAGAAACTATAGAGAATATGGCGGTAGATGAGGGCCATAGAGAAATGGCGAAGATATAGAGACAATGGGTAATTAGAAGTGATAGTCTGGAGGGAGCTGATAACGGAGTTGAGGAAGATGCAGATTTTTTTCCCGGCAGCTGCCAGAGTCTTGTGAAGACTTTGTGAGAAGCGAGGCTTCTCCAAGTATACGAAACGGAGGGTTATAGGGAGATAATAAGGAAGAATAATGAGATATAGAAAAACTAAGGAAATGAAAATAGAAGAGATGAGTAATTATGTTGAGGAAACAGTACACATTTGTATACGGTTATGGGTTTCTTTTAACCACAAGGGAAGTGTAAGAGTCTGTTTTGCCGACTGTTTATTACCAGATGTTAAAGTCTGTTTGCTCGTGTGAATTCTGGTATTTGTACCGTGTTGAAGTGTCGCTGAGTGGGTGTGTCGTTTATCACCTGGCCAGTGTAACATGAACGTGAATCTAGGTCACCAGCGTGAGGCACTGCCAGGATGTAGTGCAGTCACACACACAAACAGCATACATGTTTTCTCAGGTGTGTAGAACAAAGGATAAGGTGTTGTAGTGAGTAATGGTGTGTGTAATCAGCAGATCGAGCGTAACGAAGTCGTATAGGCTCTTATTTAGGGACACACAAACTCACTCCCCCACACGTAGAAGTCACAGATGTGGTTAATGCAGATGACTTTCTCTTCAACATTTATTACAGCAATAGTATGTTGACAGACAACACAGTCAGTAGAACAAGGAACATGGACATTTCATGTGTAGTAATGCATATAACCATCGAGCATAATCAACCCTGCATAGCTCGTATGTATGATGCTAGTAACGTTGGCTTGATAATATACATTTTCATACTGTAGCTCAGAGCCCCTGACTAAACGCGTCAGGTAGTCTTGTGACAAATATAGTTGCTTAATATCGAAGTCTGTGAACTTGTTGATAAAGTCAAGACTTCATCTGGCTTCTCCCGCCAGACACTTCTTCTTCTGCTCAAAGATATAGGCCGTAATGTCGGGCCTCATAATGATTGATGAACAACTGTGTATTTTCATAGGCAGGCATTATCCTCCATACCGAAACATACCGCCATAATGCAGGTTTCATATAAATATACGTTCATTGTGCTTCTATAAAGTAATTCGACGAATAGACTTAGTTAGCTACGTCAAGCACACATAATGGACTCTGGATCCCAAGAACTGTGAGCGCTACTCACAGGTTCATACTAAATGTTCTGCAATCTTGGCATAATAATAAAGTTTATTTTACCTTGGACAGAATCCGAGAAATACACAAATAACCACTGTCGTCATTCTAGACGAACAGAATAACTCTGGGGAGAATCACTAAGATCACAGTTATACTGAAGACTCTCTTTCCCCCAGATAATGCAGAGAAGAAACAACGGACATCTTGTCCGGTCAGAAAAACAGCTCATCACTCCCAGACGGAAGTCTTCTCGGTTCGCGCTAAAAGCTAGCGCATGCGTAGACAGAACCGATTTGAGAACAGTTAACCGGCCCGTCTTAAGACAGATCAACCACAAAGAATAAACACAGGGAAGATAACCCCTAATCAACCTGTCCCAGAGAGTTAACATACAGTTCTCTACCTTCGATCGTCAAAAGTATTAAATAGATTTACGTCTTATGAAACCGTCAAAAAACGACAGCAACAGACTACCACCCCCTACGGATTAAAAAAACAAGAAACATTTTTTGGGGGAAATACATCAATGAGCGAGATGCAACAAGCTCATAACGCATGAATGATGCGCCGATGAAAGGATCAATATAAATATAACATCATAATGTCAGACCCAATCAACGCACAATAGCGCGTCTAGTGAGAACAAAAATTCACCTCACAAAATAAGAGAAAATATTTTCTCCAAGTAAAATATATCCGGCAGGTACCATGAAATAAACATCAGTTGCTGGCGATGCTAACAAAAATCACATACATATCAAAAAATGCAATGTTATAGTAATGCGAATGATAACATATGGAAAAGTCATATAAACATATAAATCTATTGAAGTTTCCTGTTATATAATGACTATCAACTAATGGATGGACATACTCAAAATTTGTAAAGTCATTCTATATACATATGACAATACAAGTGTATAATCTAACAAATAGAAGATGGCATCCACATAGAATAAATCAATTCTGTATCTCGCAGATCATGAAAGCAGAATCCACGTAGTATATAAGGAAGACATATCGCAACATCAAGGTTCTCATAAGCACTCCGTACCTGGTACTAGTTTGCACTGAGAACAATACAAATGACTCAATTAGCAAGATGCTATAATGTACTATAATTACAAATACATGTTTAAGTGTTAAATGTGGCCGCATTAATTTTTTCGACCTTTATGTTATGTCAACTCAACCTTCTCCATTACACTAAAGATGGTAATAGCGACAGCAAACAAGTAATTTACAACTCTAAGGTGACAGCAAATGTGTTAATATATATTGTTATAGAGAAGAGACATGTGTCTAGCAGTGTATCAGGAAAATCTAGGACACAAGACTTAAGTGGACTCATGTGGGCATCTAGACAGTATGTCTGCCATCACATTATCCAGACCACGGATAGCTCGCACCGTGAAATGAAAAGGTTGAAGAGCAATAGCATATCGAGTAGATCTCGAGCTCTTCAAATTCTTACACTGAATAGCTGTAAGAGCTTTTTGATCTGTTTCCACAATGAAATGCGCACCAAGAAGGAATCTTTGTAACTTAAGGATTGACCAAACCATAGCCAACAATTCACGGTCTAAAACCGAGTAATTCCTTTCTGCCGCATTCAGTTTCCTAGAAATATACATTACAGGATGCAGAGTTCCTGAATACTCCTGCATTAGTGCCGCTCCGATC
This sequence comes from Oreohelix idahoensis, assembly GCA_024509875.1. NCBI lineage: Eukaryota > Metazoa > Mollusca > Gastropoda > Stylommatophora > Oreohelicidae > Oreohelix > Oreohelix idahoensis. The sequence goes on from JAMPIV010009006.1 coordinate 42,739, forward strand.
CCTGTGGATGAGGCGTCACTACGAAGAACAAAAGTCTTATCAGCAATAGGTAGCCTTAAGATAGGTGGGGATGAGAACAAATTCTTAATCTGATCCAATGAAGCTTGACATTCTTGAGACCAGCGCACCGTGTTAGGAGACCCTTTCTTCAATAGGGTTGAGAGTGGTGCCATGATAGAGGATAGATTCTTAATGAATCTTCCGTAGAATTGTATCAATCCCAAGAGACTACGTACTTGTTTTTTTTGTTTTAGGCACAGAGATATTTAATATCTTAGAAATGTTTTGGTCCTCTGTCTTCAATAGACCATGACCAACTCGATGACTCAGGAAAGAAATTTCACTAAACCCAACATAGGCTTTAGAGGGTTTTGCAGTCAAATTATGCTCGCATAGAGTTGACAGCAATTCATTTAAACCCAAATAGTGATCTTCCCAAGTATTACTGAAAAGACAGATGTCGTCTAAGTATGCAATGACATCTGAACGACATGAGAAAATTCGACGCCCGAAAGGCATAAAATTCCACTGAAACAAACCCCTAGGTGTTGAGAAAGCAGTGAGAGGTTTGGCGTGTTCAGTTAACGGAACTTGCCAATAGCCTTTTGACAAGTCAAGTTTAGTAAAGAATCGAGAGTTAGATAGTCTAGTAAGTAGATCTTCTAATAAAAGCATAGGTTCAGCATCGAACTTCGTAACTTGGTTCAATTTGCGATAATCTACGCAAAGGCGTATGTTATTGTCTTTCTTTCGAACAATAACCATGGACGAAGAGTATGCTGAGGTGGATGGTTCAATTATCTTCAATTGTTTCATCTCATCCAATTCTTTCTCGACTTGTGCTTGGAAATGAATAGGAATAGGATATGGTCTTACTCTGATCGGAGTATAATCAGTAAGTATAATGTTATGCTCAATGACATTTGTGTGTCCAGGATAAGGACATCCTGAAATGCTTGTAGCGTAGAAGATATTTGTCGCTGTTCCTCAAAAGACAAATTAGAAGAAACAGTAACGTTTCTCCATGATTCCGTAGAAGTAAGTGGAATCACAGGAAGAGGTAGATTGACATCCGAAAAAGAAGTTTCCTCATCCTGTATAACTGACAGGGATGAGATATGACCTTGTTGGACTAGAGAGTCGTCCGTTGCCTGGAAAATAGGCTGCAAATAGTCTGGTCGCTCATGAATTCCGTAAGCATATTTATATGGAAGGTTTTATGCCTTCCATCAATATCGACAACATAGTCGACATCGGAAATCTTCGAGACTATTGCATATGGACCTTTCCATGTAATAAGAAGTCTGTTCTCTCTGGAAGGGAGTAAAACAAACGCTTTGTCTCCAGGACAAAGTTGACGTAGGCGTCTCTTCTTATTAGCAAATTGTCTTGCCTTTTCCTTAGCAAATTCGGATGATGAAGTTGCTAGCTTGCATGCTTCAATAATTTTTTTTCTGAGAGCAATGACATACACATATGAAGATTGTGTGTCATTGTCGATATTATCAGCAGTTATAAGATCATGCAGCAAAGACATAGGACCGCGCGGTCGCGCGCCAAAGACAAGTTCAAAAGGAGAAAATCCTGTGTGTTCGTTGGGGACCTCCCTATAGGCAAAGAGAGCCGCGGGTAGGACTCTGTCCCAATCCTGAGGATGATCCTCAGTTATCTTCCCCAGTAAGTTCTTGAATGTTCTATTAAGACGCTCAACTAACCCATTAGACATTGGGTGATAAGCACTACTCAAAGATCTTTTAATGTGCAGAGTAGACATTACCTGCGACATTGTCTCTGATATCAATTGTGTGCCATGGTCCGACAATATTTCCCCAGGAAAACCTAAACGAGAAAATATAAGCCAAAGAGCGTCTGCGATATCAGCAGTGGAAATGCTCTTAAGAGGGATAGCCTCTGGCTAACGCGTGCACATATCAACGCACGTAAGGATAAATTGATGTCCCCTGGCCGATTTAGTCTTAAAAGGGCCAATGATATCTATGGCCATTTTCTGAAACGGCCGGATAGGAATGTCTGCAGCCTGAATAGGCGCAGCATGCCGTGGACCTCTAGATTTCACCTCTTGACATATTTTGCAAGACCAGCAATACATTCATATATCTTTATTTACAAATGGCCAAAAGAAAGACCCCAGAACTCTCGACTTAGTTCGGGAAAAACCCATGTGTCCAGCACACTGAGAATCGTGTGCATGTTGAAGAATTAAAGCTCTCATACTTTTGGGTACGAGAATTTGAGAATGCATAGTCGCGTCTGAGTGTTGTACCATACGCACTCGTATACCATTCTTCATAGTGATATATGATTTGCGATTCGTATGCTGATTCGGATCACCGTTTTTAGCGAGAAGAAAGAATTTCTTTAAAGACGGGTCTTTTTCTTGTAGTTTCACAAACGAGTCATGCGAAATCTCCAAGTGATCATCTTGGCTATCTACTTCATTAACTTCAGTAGATGAAGTTTGAGGAATAAGAGCTTGTGCTCTTGTTACCACTGCATTGGCTGTTTGCATATTCCGTTCTTCCCAGGCGGCAATTTGCTGCGGGGTGCATTCCTTAACCCCGTGAATACGCCCGATTATAAGATCCGCAATAGGATTAAGTAGAAGACACGCGTGGACATCTCCCGTAAAGAAAGGAGTAGCAATGTGAATAATAGCAGTCGAGTAATTTTCTACTGTGCCACCAAATGTTACACATTTAACTATTTTTCCCGTGGCACAGCGAGGATCTACAAAAGATTGCTTAACCGAAATAGTAGTGCACACAGAATCAAATAGCACTGAGACTGGGTTACTATCCACGAGACCTTTATGCAAGATAAGCGATCCTCTCCCGTCATGCGCAATTGCAGCAGGGAGAGCGGGAAGAGGGTGACCACAACTTAAAGTAGTTACCGTGGTCGGTTCAAATAATGTTAAGCATTGGGTGCATTTAGATGCTCTCCCAAAGTCAAAAGCAGCACAAGTGACAGCATTAGAATTTTTATTATTGTTCACTTGATTATTGGCACCATGAGGCTCTTGTTGTACAGAGTTTCCCTGGTGATGTGATCTCTTTTCTTGTATTGAGATCTACCACGATTATTATTCCCTCTGAAATTATCATAGTTTGATCTACCTTGACCACCGCTCTGGTTCGAATCCCAGGTTCCATAATCACTATTGTCGTTACCCCATTGATTATAGTGTTTACCTGTTTGGTTTCGATGCCCCCGCGAATTCTCATAATTATTGGACCCGAAATAACGAGGACTATCTGATCGCCTCCAGTTCTTTGAAGAAGACCCATTATATGATGGGTTACCCTGATTCTGATCATAATTACGATTGCTCTTCTTATTGAAGTTGTGTTGAGCACCTTGGAATTTATTCATAAAGTTAGGGCCATATGGTGCTGCAGAAGCAACCGGCAATTCTTCTTTCACTTTAGCATTGCTAACAGTAGCATGGGGATGTGCAGTGACGTACTGGCAACAGTATTCTTCCATGTCTTTTATGTCCTTAGGTTTACGCTCATGAATAAAAGCAAGGAAAGACTCATTGACAGATGACATAATTTTATCTCGAAGTAATAAGTCCATAAGGGCTTCATATGTCTTTTCTGTTTTAGACAGCTCAATCCAACGTGTGAATGTAAGACGAATCTTAGTAATAAAGTCAGAGAACTCTACTCCAGTTTCTGGAAGCATTGTCTTAAAACGAAGACGATAATCTTCTTCTTTTAATTGATACCTTTTAAGTAATGTTGCCCTGACAACATCATAATTAGTTCTATCAGTTTCCTCTACTGCCATTACAGTACTTAATGGTTCACCTGAAAGTAACTCCATCAGTTGTCCGACATATTGTTCCTTATCTACCTTATGCGTTACGCATGTTAATTGAAATCTATCAAGGTAGAAGGTTATGTCGTCCTTTAGAGGGTTGAAAGGAGGTAATTTAACCTTAAAAGTACTCTCCTTTATCTTACCCGAAGTTGATTGAGGAGCACTCATATTCATCACCTTTAATTTCTCCAACTCCAAAGCTAATAGCTTTTCCTCATGTTCCATTTGTGCTTTCCTTTCATCAGCAGCAGCTTGAAGTTTTCTCTCTTCAGCAGCAGCTTCAGCTTGAAGCTTCCTCTCTTCAGCAGCAGCTTGAAGTTTTCTCTCCTCAGCAGCAGCTTCTCTGTCTAATATTTTATTTTCAGCTTCAGCAGCAGCTTGAAATTTTCTCTCTTCAGCTTCTCTTTGTTGCTGTATTCTTCTATCTTCAGCTTCTCTGTCCAACTGCATTTGCATCCTTTTCTCTTCAGTCTTCTGTGCCTTGGCATATTGAGCAAGTGCAAACTCTTCCAATTTCTCACGTTTTGCCAAGGGATTTCCCTTGCTCAATAAAGACATCTAATGTAGACATTCTGTCTAATAATATGAGATCAGACCTGAAAAATTGAATAAATTACCTTATCCCAACCTCAATGGGAGACAAGTCTGTAATACTTGACTTGTATACTCACTTCACTTTATCTATCCCAATCTCCGTCTGAGACAAGTCTTTTAATCAAAAATGTGTATAATCACCTTGTTTCTTTATAATAATATGATCATAAATAACCTCTATCTGAAAAGTGCATCATATTAACAATAATAGTTAATGACCAAGTATATATATAGACTGTGTATGATAAACATGTATACGATAACAATACAAAGACAAGAATATAGAACAACCGAAAACGTTCGCAGAAGTCAAATGATAAATAAAGCTTAACTAAATCTAATGTTGTAAAAAATTACAATGATACTGCGGAAAATCAATACAAATGACAACACTGTTATAAACAAAAAGGTGTATAGAAATAAATGAAAGGAAGGAAGAGGGTAGACAATTACAAACAAAACAAATCAAAAATCAAAGAATGGAAAAAAATAACGAAAACGACACAGCTAAGAAAAAAATGAATAGTAGCAACACACGTCGCTCGCCATTTCCGCTGTGGGAAACATGCACAGTCCCTACAGAAAACGCTCTCAATAGAACCTCTGTCACGTGGTATATTCTAAAGGAGTCACCTTCCCAACCAACCCGCAAAACATACACACTAACACAATATGTAAACAAAGAACATGTGATATGTGAATACACAATAAAGAATGTGTGTAGAGGAAGGCCCAGTTGCACACAAAATAAAGGCACAGTTTACTACACAAACGGGCCACTTATCTTAAGCACAATCCTCAAACACCCGCAAAGATGCAGTACAATGTAAACAACAATTGAAGACGATCCACCGTTGAATGTCACTGTAACTTGACAATAGGTAGTGGTCTCCAAAGTGTAGTATGTAAACAACAGTTTGACCTCCTGAGCTTTAACGTAAACAACGTGACTTGACAATATATGTCCATAGACGACTGTAAAAATGTAGAAAGTTCTTTATCTCCAACGTACAGCGTAAATGAAGCTCCTAAGTAGCTGTGGTCCATGAAGCATTATAAAGCGTTGACCTGCTTAGCACTGTTCGCTGCGTATCTGTCAATCCACAATGTTATGTAGACACCCACGAATCTGGTCCACCAGATGTAACAGTCTGTTTTGCCGACTGTTTATTACCAGATGTTAAAGTCTGTTTGCTCGTGTGAATTCTGGTATTTGTACCGTGTTGAAGTGTCGCTGAGTGGGTGTGTCGTTTATCACCTGGACAGTGTAACATGAACGTGAATCTAGGTCACCAGCGTGAGGCACTGCCAGGATGTAGTGCAGTCACACACACAAACAGCATACATGTTTTCTCAGGTGTGTAGAACAAAGGATAAGGTGTTGTAGTGAGTAATGGTGTGTGTAATCAGCAGATCGAGCGTAACGAAGTCGTATAGGCTCTTATTTAGGGACACACAAACTCACTCCCCCACACGTAGAAGTCACAGATGTGGTTAATGCAGATGACTTTCTCTTCAACATTTATTACAGCAATAGTACGTTGACAGACAACACAGTCAGTAGAACAAGGAACATGGACATTTCATGTGTAGTAATGCATATAACCATCGAGCATAATCAACCCTGCATAGCTCGTATGTATGATGCTAGTAACGTTGGCTTGATAATATACATTTTCATACTGTAGCTCAGAGCCCCTGACTAAACGCGTCAGGTAGTCTTGTGACAAATATAGTTGCTTAATATCGAAGTCTGTGAACTTGTTGATAAAGTCAAGACTTCATCTGGCTTCTCCCGCCAGACACTTCTTCTTCTGCTCAAAGATATAGGCCGTAATGTCGGGCCTCATAATGATTGATGAACAACTGTGTATTTTCATAGGCAGGCATTATCCTCCATACCGAAACATACCGCCATAATGCAGGTTTCATATAAATATACGTTCATTGTGCTTCTATAAAGTAATTCGACGAATAGACTTAGTTAGCTACGTCAAGCACACATAATGGACTCTGGATCCCAAGAACTGTGAGCGCTACTCACAGGTTCATACTAAATGTTCTGCAATCTTGGCATAATAATAAAGTTTATTTTACCTTATGCAGAGAAGAAACAACGGACATCTTGTCCGGTCAGAAAAACAGCTCATCACTCCCAGACGGAAGTCTTCTCGGTTCGCGCTAAAAGCTAGCGCATGCGTAGACAGAACCGATTTGAGAACAGTTAACCGGCCCGTCTTAAGACAGATCAACCACAAAGAATAAACACAGGGAAGATAACCCCTAATCAACCTGTCCCAGAGAGTTAACATACAGTTCTCTACCTTCGATCGTCAAAAGTATTAAATAGATTTACGTCTTATGAAACCGTCAAAAAACGACAGCAACAGGAAGATAGAAATGAAATATAGAAGACATATGACAAGTAGGAAAAGCCATAGACAAGGCAGCATATATATTTGAAGAAGAAATAAGTAAACGTTCTGGAGAGAACGAAAAAGAGGGAAACGAAGCCATATAGGAAATGCCAGATTTATAAGAGGAAGACAAGATACACAGTAAAAGTGGATCGGAGATGAGGATGGACGATAGACATGGATGGTAAGAAAAAGTAAATGCACAAGGAGGAAAAATATGCAACTAAGAAGAACGATTAATGAGATAGGCGGAATTTCAAGATAATTCGCGTAGACGGGATAATAAACTTGGGAGTAGATATAAAAGGGATGGTAAATGGCTAATGAAGTTAGAAAGGAATTAGTAAGAGTAGAAAAGGAGCAAACGATAAGGTGTACTATGAAATGAGTTGTATTAGGTACAAGGTGTAATATGAAATGAATTGCATTTTGTGCAAGTTGTAACATGCAAAGAGTTGTATTCAGTAAAATGTATAATATGAAAACAGTTCCATGATGGAAAATGTATACTATGAAATGGAAATTGTAGACAGGAAGATGTGTGAGGTTGATTGGAAGTGGAAAATGGTGGGTCACATTAAGATCAGTTGGTGTTTGGCTCATTGGGACAGGTGTTGGTGAAGAGAGGGACGGAGTTGGTAATGGAAGAGGGAAGGAAGAGAGTGAGTGGAGATTTTTTCTGGGAAATTTTCTCTGTGCGAGAAAAAAAATTTTAAGGGGAAAGGGGGGGGGGGGGGGGGGATGTGTGAACGGTGGTTTGGTTTTAGTAAAGTAAAAGAGTGTAGAAAAGTGGTTTAGAAAATATGAATGGATTTGGATACAGACTATTTGTCTTAGTTGAAGGGAGATAAAATGAGTGAAGGAATGCTTTGAGAAAAGGGAGGAAACTCCGCATATTACGGTTGGCATTTGAAAGTGTTGAATTAGGGTTAAGCAGAGTTAGTGGGTTCTCAATTATGGTTGAGAAAATTAGCATGTAATGATTTGGTAGTAAGCTTTAAAGAAGAGAGTATGGTGTTCAGTTAAATCATCAAAGGGAGATAACGTAGAATTAAGTCTCTTGCAGGTTTTAGTGAGCTGAGGAAAAAAAAGTACGCACGGGAAAATTGGGATGTGTTAACACATTTTAGGGGTGAACGAAGAAATGTTAAAACGGGGATTAGGAGTTGAGATTGAGACGCGCTAGGCGTAGGTAGAGACAAACGCCTGCGACAAACCTACTGTTAAACTGCGACAAACCTACTGTTAAAATTTATTAGCTTTAACACCTTCTTCAGTAGGCCACACAGGCCAACACTTCATGTAAAGATATAAATCCTTAGGTATATGTCAGTGGCGGGATATGTGTCAGATCAATGACGGTGCAAGAAGACAAAATAATCTGCTGACAATAACAATCAGCCGTGGTCGGGCATACAGATGGCCGACAAGTGAGCAAACAAGTACATATGTACTTACGCGAATGTCAAAGTTCGTTAAGGGTGTAATATCCATTCTGTACTCACACACACACAGTAACGATGGTTCAGGAAGTAGTGGAACCGCTATAAGTTTATACACTGTTTATTTACCACAATCACGTAGATATCATAGGACGATACTTCATAGCAAATCATGGAGCGACATGTAAATAAGTCCATAACAGCGTGCATAAATCCAAAGGAATATAATCATAGATAACAGCCCATAGTAGCTCATCAGGCATAAGGTAAGTAAATCCGTACAGCTCAGTTACAGGTACAAAATCCAAAGTACAAGGGCTGCAGAACATAGCAGCTCTCTACACAGTATTATAACAATAAATCCATGTAATAACTATTCCTCAAAAGAACTGCATACATCGCAGTTCACAGCAACTCTGAGCATAATATCCATTCCAATCACAAGGGGAAAATCCATCATAAGAAATAGGAATCATAATAATAATGATGGCCGGTACAATCCATGGCCTCAAAAAAATCAAACTTGTAAGGAAACTCTTCCCTTCACTTTCAAAAATATATTTCCCTTGCTAATAACTTCTGGACACACTAACGAGAGGGAACAACCATCCCGAAGCTCTGCCAGCAACGTAATGTCACGAGATTACTGCCCCTCAGAACAGCTCAGTAAAAATTACTCATGCGCTAACTAACCGCGTGAGAACTCAGCTCAGCTCAACCGTCTCTTTCCCCAAACTATCACTAAGAACATTTTACAGCTTTCTTTACCTTATTTTTAAAAACCAACTAACAGCTACTCAGTTGAGCTATGTTAAAAAATTACCGAGCCTAAAGCCCCCAACTAAAAAATCATCTCATCACAAAGAGCGTGCTTACTAGCGTGTGTACAAAAATCCGCCCTGTACATACCAATCTTTAACACTTAACTCTTACTAACAAAATATGACTTAACACCTACCGAGCTCTCGTATTGGTAGCTTCTGTGGCAATTTGTTTCAAATGATGAGGTTGCCAGACCCATGCACAACCCAATATTAATAGCCTCTTACGGTATACACGAAGAAGCAGTTGTTCATTTGTCGCCCCTTTCTCTCCTCGGACACTCCCAGGATCCACGAGACACGTGGCAAATATTTTAAATGTATTATTAAACGTATTTAATATTGTAATATATTAGCCTACACTTCCTAATTTGTTTCCTTCTTTCTTTGTCGTTTACCATCATCAAAAATGCATTGGAGTGGCATGACTGTTACAGTAGTTATTATAGTGTCAAGAATACTGTCCTAATATTTCAATAGCTACATCAATACACTTCTCCCTGTTCTGGCTCTGGCTGTACATGCTGGTTTTTCTCGCCTAGAAAGTGAGATAGCTCTGATATGTTTGCATTTTGACCATCTGAGTCTAATGTTGATTCGACATTATTCTAGCAACTAATGCGACGTGTATCGGCTGCTGTCGTTTCTTTGGACCTACCGGCTACGTGGAAAGGTTGGAAAGGGGGGGGGGGGTGTAAAATTTCTTTCCCACTGTAAAGTTGCTTTCACACACACTGTAAAATGTCAGTCTGTAAAGAAGTATCAGTTGTATGCTGTAAACCTTCTGTAAAGTGTGGTGTGTTCTCTTTCTTCTGTAAAGCTCCACTATCAATCACTGTAACATGTTGTTGGTGGTGCCACTACTGTATATGTCCATTGTAGTGTACAGAGTTGTTGAGATCAGGCATGCTCCAGTCTACCCAGCTGTAAATGGGTAACTCACCCTAGTCCTAAGTTAGGGAAGGCAAAGGCAGCTGTAAACAGTAGTTTCCCTCTAAGGCTCCAGGGGAAGCAGGCCCTAAACTTGGTCACTTCAACCGACGCAGGATGGTGTATATATGGGTAGAAGTGTAGAGTGTGTTTAACGCGAATGGTGTACTGTTCGTGTTCTGACCAAACTAAACACTCATTCACTTGTGTCTACAAGGCACCAATGCAGACTGCTGGAATCTTTGTTTACACAGTTTATTTGGACGCTCACACTGGGACATAACGAGTAAATCATGGGTATGTTGACATATCAATTTGCAGGCATACATAGTAGATCCTATGTCATGGCACATTCATAAATAATAGGTAGTACATCAATGGCCGCATCCCCTATCTGACTAAGCGCGTCAGTGAAGGCGGATCGGTAAGTAACTAAAGTTGCTTTATATTCACAGTTTATCATATTGTGAAACCACGATAAGGGGTTTCTATCCAAATTGAGATCTCCTTGCCACTGTCCGAATAATAAGATACATGCCCCGTTCTTTAGACAGTGATCCAAAAAATGCGATGACAGGAATGTAACATGGCCGCCTACCTGAGTTGTCGCTCACTCGCTCACAGGAGGATATATATATAAGCCAAAGTTAATTTGCAATACATATGCATAATTTCATAAAGTCCCTCCACACACAGATCTACCGTAATCCAGTTACCTCACGTAGACATAATTACAGTATGGAGCCTGTCATCTCCGTCGATACAAATTTGACCCTAGCGTTGCGAAGCACAAAATTCCCGCTAGGCCTAACCGACCTGAGATCATCAAAACAGGGACTGGAATTACCTGGAGTCCGAATCATACATGGTTACCGTACATTAGGAGAGTCTCTAACACAACTCTAGTAGAGACACAATCTCCTATAGAAGAAAAACTACCTTCGTAAATCATCTTTAATGAAGAATCTACCAGCCCTGGAAAAATGCGTACCCGCCATTGTCACGGTACATCGGAACTCATCACGACTAGACAAGACAACTCCTACTTCCGCTAGAGCGGTGTAACAAGAATATAGTCCTGCCTACCCATCCAAAATATACAATATAGGACTGATTCTACTTGTACTAATAATATGTAATACATATGAATTCAGGCCATAAACATAATAAGCAAATTAATCTATTTTCTGGCCCTAAGAAATAGGTACGGACAAGGGTGTCATATCCATGCGCCGAATTAATATCAAGAACGATTACTCCTATAATCAAAAGGGTAAAACAATTATGGATTATCTAGCCTTCCCCATAGACAGCATTTTCATACACAAATGAATGAATGTCTATATCTTTTCCATATTAAATAGCCATATCGATTTTTGTAATATGTGCGTCAAAATATGCACGCAACAGATTACCACACCCCTCGGGAAAAAAAAATGGTACATTTTTTTTTTTTTTGAAATACATCTAGGAGCAACATACAATAGGCTCACAACGCACCAATAACAATGCGCAGATGATAAGCATAAGTTTTCTGACCTTAGAGAAAGTATTTCTCTAAGTATAAATATTTCCAGAGAGGTGTCACCAACGCATACTACAATATTAGCAATGACACAATTTGTACATTAGTTTATACATAAATTTCATCTAAGATATCTTAACATCATGATCATCAAAGACGAAAAAAAACATTGAAAGATCAGCGGTGAATAAATATCAATGAACCGCTAAGTAGTGTTACAATCAATATATGATATTACATATGTGTACACATTTCAACATAGGAACAACTGTATCAAAGTTGTATAACAGTTATGAATCATGTGGGCATCTAGACAAAATATCTGCCATCACATTTTCTGACCCACGGATAGCTCGCACCGAAAAATGAAATGGCTGCAAAGCAATCGCGTATCGCGTTGATCTTGCGCTCTTCAGATTTTTACTCTGAATAGCCGTAAGAGCTTTCTGGTCAGTTTCCACAATGAAATGCGCGCCAAGAAGAAATCTTTGCAGTTTAAGGATTGACCAAACCATAGCCAATAATTCACGGTCTAGGACCGAGTAATTCTTCTCTGCGGCATTTAATTTCCGAGAAATATACATCACAGGATGCAGAGTTCCAAAGTACTCTTGCATTAGTGCTGCTCCAATCCCGGTGGATGAAGCGTCACTACGAAGAATAAATGTCTTATCCTTAGAAGGCAATACTAGGATAGGTGAAGTAGAAAACATAGTTTTAACCTTATCCAAAGAGGATTGACATTCTTGAGTCCAATGGACTACATTAGGAGACCCTTTCTTTAGCAAGGAAGAAAGAGGTGACATAATGGAGGACAGATTCGGAATGAATCGTCCATAAAATTGTATTAGACCTAAGAGACTTCGCACTTGCTTTTTAGTCTTAGGAATAGAAATGTTAAGTATCTTACTTGTATTATGGTCTTCTGTTTTTAGGAACCCATGACCAACACGGTGTCCTAAGAAAGATATTTCGCTAAAACCAATACATGCTTTCGATGGTTTCGCTGTCAGATTATGCTCGCGTAAGATAGACAATAGTTCATTTATCCCATTATAGTGATCGTTCCAAGTATCACTGAAAAGACAGATGTCATCAAGATACGCAATGACATCTGAGCGATGAGATAGGATTCGACGCATCATGCGTACGAATGTTGCAGGGGCGTTCATAAGACCGAAAGGCATGAAATTCCATTGGAATAGACCCCTAGGCGTCGAAAAAGCAGTAAACGGTTTTGCGTGTTCGGATAATGGAACTTGCCAATATCCCTTAGACAAATCGAGTTTAGTAAAGAAATGAGAATTCGATAGTCTCGTAAGTAGCTCTTCTAGTAAAGGCATAGGTTCAGCATCAAATTTCGTCACTTGGTTCAATTTGCGATAATCCACGCAAAGACGTATGTTATTGTCTTTTTTTCGTACAATAACCATCGGCGAAGAATATGCTGATGTGGATGGTTCAATAATTTTTAACTCTATCATCTCATCCAACTCTTTCTCTACCTGTGCTTGAAAATGTATCGGGATAGGATACGGTCTGACTCTTATTGGACTATGGTCAGTAAGAATAATGTCATGTTGAATGACATCAGTTTGACCAGGAATGTCAGTAAGGACATCCTGAAATTGTTCTAACATAGTAGAAACTTGTTTCTGCTCTCCTGGAGATAATTCTGGAGAAATTGCAACATCTTTCCATGATTCATTAGAGTGAAGAGGAATCATTGGAAAAGGTAAATTTACATCCGAGAAACTCGTTTCCTCATCCTGTATTACTGACAGAGATGAGTACTGTCCATGTTGGACTGGAAAATCGTCCGTTGCCTGGAAAACAGGTTGTAAATAATCAGGACGTTCATGGAATTCCGTGAGCATGTTGATGTGGAAGGTTTTACGCTTCCCGTCAATATCGACGATATAGTCAACATCGGAAACTTTTGATATTATATCGTACGGACCTTTCCAAGAAATAAGAAGTCTATTTTCCCTACAAGGTAGCAAGACAAATGCTTTGTCACCTGGACAAAGTTGTCGCAAACATCTCTTTTTATTGGCAAATTCCCTTGCCTTCTGTTTCGCAAATTCAGAAGAAGCAGTTGCCAATTTGCATGCTTCAATAATCTTGTGTCTAAGTGCGATGACATATTCATAAGAGGATTTTGTGTCATCGACAATATTATCAGCAGTTATAAGATCATGAAGTAAGGACATAGGACCTCGCGGTTTCGCGCCAAAGACAAGTTCAAAGGGAGAAAATCCTGTATGTTCGTTGGCGACCTCTCTATATGCAAAGAGAGCCGCGGGTAAAACCCTATCCCAATCCTGAGGATGATCTTCTGTTATCTTACCTAGTAGGTTTTTCAGAGTTCTATTCAGACGTTCCACCATCCCATTGGACATAGGATGATAAATACTACTCAGCGATCTCTCTATCTTAAGAGTCGACATTACTTGAGACATGGTATCCGATATGAGTTGGGTACCATGGTCGGATAATATTTCTGCTGGAAATCCCAGACGAGAAAATATTAACCAAAGAGCATCTGCGACGTCAGCAGTAGTTATGCTCTTTAGAGGAACAGCCTCCGGCCAACGTGTGCACATATCAACACACGTCAAAATAAATTGGTGTCCTCTAGCAGACTTTATCTTAAATGGACCAATGATGTCTATCGCCATTTTTTGAAATGGTCGAATTGGAATGTCTGCAGCCTGAATAGGTGCATCATGGCGTGGACCTCTGGATTTAATCTCTTGACATACTTTACAAGATCGACAATAGATTCGTATGTCCTTATTCACAGCAGGCCAAAAGAAAGATTGAAGAACTCTAGCTTTAGTACGGGAAAAACCCATATGTCCAGCACACTGCGAATCATGAGCGTGCTGTAAGATTTTAACTCTCATATTTTTAGGCACAAGGATTTGAGAGTGAATGGACTTAGCGGAGTCTTGTACCATACGTACAAGTACGCCATTCTTCATCGTAATCCATGATTTACGATTTGTATCCTTATTCGAATCACCTTTTGTTGCCAGAGTAAAGAATTTCTTTAGAGTAGGATCATCTTCCTGCTGTTTTATAAAGGAATCATGGGAAATCTCCAAGGGATCATCTTGGATCTGCGCATCATTATCTTCAGAATGTGCAGATTGCGGCATATTAAGAGCTTGAGCCCTAGTGATTACTGCATTAGCAGATTGCATATTAACATTTTCCCAATTAGAAATTTGCTGTGGAGTGCATTCTTTCACTCCATGAATGCGACCGATGATAAGATCAGCGATCGGATTCGGCAAGAGACATGCTTGCACCTCTCCTGTAAAGAAAGGCGTTGCAATATTGATAATGGCAGTTGAGTACTTCTCCAATGTGCCACCAAATGTTACACATTTGACTATATTGCCTGTAGCTCGAGAAGGATTTACGAGTGATTGCCTCACTCCAATGGTAGTGCACCCCGAATCGAAAAGAATTGATACCGGAGTACCATCTATTAGGCCCCTATTAAAGACAAGAGCACCCCTTCCATTATGCGCGATTGACGCATGGAGCGCGGGAAGCGGGTGACCGCAGCTTAAAGTAGAAACTGTGGTTGGATCGAATAATGTTTTGCATTGCGAACACTCAGATGCTCTAGCAAAATCAAAAGCGGAATTTGCTACACTATTGGAGTCTTTTTTATCATTATTCTGATTACCGGCGTCGTGGAACTCCTGTTGTGCAGAGTTAGCCTGGTAATAAGATTTACCATGTCTTTTGTGTTGTGATCTACCTCGGTTATAATTGTCTCTATAATTATTATTGCCTCTGTTATAACCCCTATTTGGGTTTGAATCATAATATTCATGATCATAATCATCACGCTCATTATATTGAGTATCCCTGTAATATTGGTTTTTTTGTCTCCATGAAGCACTTGGGTAGTTCCTATAGCTACTCCCTTTACGAGAATTTCTAAAATTATGGGTACCCCTCGCGTGTCGAGGACTATCAGCCCGATTCCAGTTCTTCGAAGAAGAACCCTGATTTGAGTGGTTATCTTGGTTTTGATACTTATTCCAATTAACCTTTTTATCAAATTTATTTTTAGCTCCTTGGAATTTGTGTGAGTAATTCTGATTATATTCTGTTGCCGAAGCAACTGGCATACTCTCTTTAATGTTAGAGTTTAAGAATCATGTCAGGGTGTGCCGTGGCATACTGGTCACAATATTCTTCCATTTGCTTTAATGTACTAGGTTTACGCTCATGTAAGAACTCTAGGAATGATTTATTTACCGAAGACATGACCTTGTCTCTTAGCAATAAATCCGTAAGACCATCAAATGTTTTCTCTGTTTTGGATAATTCAATCCATCGTGAAAGTGTAATTCGTGCTTTTGAGATGAATTCTGAGAATTCTACACCTACCTCAGGTCTCATTGTTTTAAACAAAAGACGATAACCTTCCTCAGACAGCTGATATCTCTTCATCAAAGCTGCCCTAACAGCATCATAATTATCCTTGTCGGCCTCTTCGACGAAATATAACTTACTCAGAGACTCCCCTTTTAGATTTTCAGACAACTGATTCACATACTGTGATTTGTCAACATTATGAGCTCGACAAGCCCGTTCAAATCTATCAAGCCAGAATGCTATATCATCACTGGCAGAGTTGAACGCTGGTACCTTGACCTTGTACACAAAGGGTTTACCATTACCACTAGATGCCTGATTAACATTACTCATACTTGTCAATTTTAATTTCTCTAATTCAAACTCATGTTCTCTTATTGCTTTTCTCTCTTCAGCTTCTCTATCTAATTTTTTTTGTTCTGCAGCAGCAGCAGCTTCTAATTTTTTCTGTTCTGCATCAAATCTCCTTTCCTCCACTTGCATCTACAATTTCTTTAGTTCAGCAGCAGTATCAGCTTCTTTTTCTAATCTTTTTTCTTCAGCTAGAGCTTTCCTCTCTTCAGCAGCAGCTTTTTTTCCTCAGCTGCAGCTTTTTTTTCTTCTGCAGCTAATGCTTTGTCATATTGAGCAACAGACCATTGTTCTAAGTCTTTCCCAGTCTTATCAAGGGATTTTCCTTGTGCTATAAAGTAATCTAATGTAGACATTTTGTCTTCTTAAATCAGAAACCTGAAAAGTAAATAAATTACCTTATTTCACTTTAATGGGAGACAAGTCTATACCATAGACTTAGTCTTAGTGAAAACTTGTATGGTTTATAATACCCAATGATAACTTGAGTACCTGTGGACAACAATAACTGTATCTCAAATACTGTGGGAGACAAGCCTTACAAAGGTCTTGTATACCTTAATGTAATCAATGATCACTTGAGTACCTGTGGAAAATATTTCCCTTTTCCAATCACTTTGGGAGACAAGCCTTATAAAGGTCTTGTACACTTTGTTTTATAACAATAACAATCATAAAGTACTGATCTGTACTATACTATAAGTGTATTCCACTATACCTCATACGTCATATGTCAACTAAAGACATTACAAAGGACAAACAAGAAAAGACAATCTGAAAACATTTGCAGAGATCAAATTAAATTAAATAGGAGAAATGAAAAAAAAATGATCACAGAATCCGTGATGATAACTGCAATAAGATAACAAGACAAATAACGCCACAGTGTATAAACATAAGGGTGTAAAGAACTAAAATGAAAGGAAAGATGAGACCTACAATTATACAAACAAATCAAACAAAAATAAAGAACAGAAAAAATGTTACAAATACAAATATGAAACAGTCGTCACAACTAACCAAATATTTGCAAACTATGTTGCATGCAAATTTCAATTAAGAAATTGCTCCCTGTAGAACGCCAGAACAAGACCAATATCACTTGGTATTTCCTGTTCTAGTCACCTCCCATCCAGGCCCGCAAAGACATAACAATCACACATATAAACAAATAATATATAAACATAAATATATATAAATCATCAATGTGTGTATCATATCATGCAATGTGTTGTAGTTGCAATGTATAGTACTGTATGCTCAGTTTTAATCAATTAGACTACCACTTTATTGAGTAATAGATTTGCATTCTAACTATTACACTGTCCAATTTTTTTGAGCACATTAGAAGATCCACCGATGAAATTTGCACTTTATGTTCAACAATGCTCTTGTATTACAGCAGGATAAACAATCACTGGTTTAGAACACTGACTGTATTGTGCCAAATGTCAACAAGTGCTGACGCAGATATTGCTACACTTGTCAGAACAGGTCAAGCTGACATTGATTGTATAGCTGTCCTACTGGTGTTGATGTGGTCAAACAAATGTTCTTGTAACTGTAAAATGTGATTCTCAACACAAGACTGCGTAGGCTGGACCCAGGGATCTGGCTCACCACTGTAAAATTTCTTTCCCACTGTAAAGTTGCTTTCACACACACTGTAAAATGTCAGTCTGTAAAGAAGTATCAGTTGTATGCTGTAAACCTTCTGTAAAGTGTGGTGTGTTCTCTTTCTTCTGTAAAGCTCCACTATCAATCACTGTAACATGTTGTTGGTGGTGCCACTACTGTATATGTCCATTGTAGTGTACAGAGTTGTTGAGATCAGGCATGCTCCAGTCTACCCAGCTGTAAATGGGTAACTCACCCTAGTCCTAAGTTAGGGAAGGCAAAGGCAGCTGTAAACAGTAGTTTCCCTCTAAGGCTCCAGGGAAGCAGGCCCTAAACTTGGTCACTTCAACCGACGCAGGATGGTGTATATATGGGTAGAAGTGTAGAGTGTGTTTAACGCGAATGGTGTACTGTTCGTGTTCTGACCAAACTAAACACTCATTCACTTGTGTCTACTAGACAGTGATCGTCGATACAAATTTGACCCTAGCGTTGCGAAGCACAAAATTCCCGCTAGGCCTAACCGACCTGAGATCATCAAAACAGGGACTGGAATTACCTGGAGTCCGAATCATACATGGTACCGTACATTAGGAGAGTCTCTAACACAACTCTAGTAGAGACACAATCTCCTATAGAAGAAAAACTACCTCGTAAGTCATTCTTACTGAAGAATCTACCAGCCCTGGAAAAATGCGTACCCGCCATTGTCACGGTACATCGGAACTCATCACGACTAGACAAGACAACTACTACTTCCGCTAGAGCGGTGTAACAAGAATATAGTCCTGCCTACCCATCCAAAATATACAATATAGGACTGATTCTACTTGTACTAATAATATGTAATACATATGAATTCAGGCCATAAACATAATAAGCAAATTAATCTATTTTCTGGCCCTAAGAAATAGGTACGGACAAGGGTGTCATATCCATGCACCGAATTAATATCAAGAACGATTACTCCTATAATCAAAAGGGTAAAACAATTATGGATTATCTAGCCTTCCCCATAGACAGCATTTTCATACACAAATGAATGAATGTCTATATCTTTTCCATATTAAATAGCCATATCGATTTTTGTAATATGTGCGTCAAAATATGCACGCAACAGATTGGCATGCTGCATGGGCAACAACTTGATCTCCATTAACTGTGCCCAAGCTCGCGCTCTGGAGAGGACACTCCAGCTTCACCATATGATTCGGTAACATCAGGGAAAAAAGCAGAAATCACTACATGTGGCACATTCCCATAGTCAATTATGACCGAAGGGACTATTACTATTACTTATGACCATCTGGTAGAGTATGGGGCACTACATACACCAAACCATCTTCATTCTTTCGTCGTGTTGTGGTATTTCTTATTTATATCCTTTCTTGTGACGTAACTCGCCTCAGAGAAGCGTAGGCCTACCTAGCAAATTGTAATATTTTGCACCTTTGCCTGCTTTTAATGTTCTCGCTTCACCTGCAAAATACTGATGTACTAAACTGAATGGTTGAATAAGTATAGCCAGCAGGCGGGTCTGAACATCAATCTATAGAAGACAGAGGTCATGACACTCAATGTGGGCTATCCTGAGCCCATAACAATAAGGAACCAGAAGCTGGAACAGACAGACACATTTACATACCTTGGATGCATAGTCACACCAGACGGTGGAACAAGTAAAGACACCAGCAACAGAATGAATAAAGCGAGAACAGCCTTTACTAGTCTAAACAACATCTAAACGTCCTCTCAGTACAGCACAAACACCAAATTAAGATTATATGAGAGCTATGTACTTTCTGTGCTTCTCTATGGTGAGGAATGCTGGGGAGTAACAGAGAAGGAAATGTTAAAATTGTCTTCTTTCCACACAATCTGTTTAAAGAAAATTCTCTGAATCTTTTGGCTGAATACCATCACCAACCAAGAACTGCTTACTCAGACCAACCAAGAGGACATGCACACCATCATAGCTTGCAGACGGTGGACTTGGGTTGGCCACGTCCTCAGAAGAGACCTCGATGCCATCACAAGAACAGCTATGATATGGACCCCTGAAGGAAAGCTACAGAGGCCGACCAAAAACAACTTGGCGGAGAACTGTGGAGGCCGAGATGCAAAGAATGACCAGAGATGGGGTACTGCACGAAAGATGGCCGCCGACTGAGCAAAGTGGAAGCAGTTTGTTGCTGCCCTACAAGACGCCACCGTGCGTGATGTCACTGACTGCTTTGACGGTCGGCGGCTAAGAATCAAAGAAGAAAACTGAAAGGACGATAGTAAACAATGGTGAATTTGCCTATCGCGGCGCAGATACCGGTTTTCGAGATCGAAAACTGACAGCGGCAAGGTCCAATCTACCCAACGTAAATGAATATCTGAGGTAAGGAAGGCAAAGGCGGGAAAGAAGAAACTGGTCACCCCACTTTTTTTTTACAAAAGCTGGACCTAGTAGGGTGAAGTCTGTAGCCCTTCACTCCACTACGACAGTGTCTGTTATGGGGACTAACTTTACCTTTTTTAACCTGTTCAGTCTATATTACCATTGTGCCTCCGAGGTTGAAATGAAAGAGTTCTGAAATGTTACTATATGTACATACATCTCACTAATGTAGAACTGATGGAAACAGCGAGGTATATACCAAAGATTGAGGAAAAGGAGATGGCGTTAGATAGCACACACACACAGTACTTGTTATGGAACCCTCAGGATAAGACAAAGAGGGAGACCTATAACAGATGAAAGTATGGAGTCTGAGATAGACATGAACAGACTAATAATAGGCATGGGAAGATTTTGAACAGATGGGACAGAACAAGAAGCCTTGCGTAAATTTGCTGTAGGTTTATACTCCACGTGGGCAATGACTACAACCCACAAAAGCCACCTGCACAGCTCAGAAATGAGGTATCTGAGAAACGTGGTTGAATTAACAAGAGATATTGTCCGCAACCAGACGATACGTCATGGTCTCAAAACCCAGCCCCTGCAGACCCGTGTGGAACAGTCCCAATTACGATGGTTTGACCGTGTCTGCAGAATGGGAAAATATTGGCTAACACGACAAATATGGGAAACCAAGAGCCAAGGATCAAGACTCCAGGAAGACCCAGAGTCCTCTGGGAGGACAACATTAGACAATCTCTAAAGGACCGAGGACTAGATTGGAACCAGGCCAAGAAGAAGACAGTCGATAGGATAGTACGGCGTTCTCTCTGACAAAACATCTACAGCCCACGGTAGAAGAGGAACGACCAAGTAAGTTATGATCTACAGGGAGATGAAGGATAATGAATAAATGAATGAATGAATCGGTACTTTAAAAAAAAAGAATATCGCGTGAATTTCGTCCCAAGCTCTACTGCTGATCGATTGGTTATGTACTGATCTTATATCAAATGTAGCAAGGATTAGCGTTCGTTATAATAACTATTGTATGGTCATCATCGTCATCAGGTGCCATCTTCATATCGGAGGTCGGCTGCAATGGATCTCCAACGTCTTCTGTCTCTTGCTTTGATGGTGCACTCTGATAGACTCTTCCCTGTCCATCTCTTGATGTTATCTTCCCACTTATAGCGCTGACCTCCTTTTGCACGTTTGCCTTCAACTCTGCCATCTATTCACTGGTATACACACATTTTGGTGCCTTAAATTGTATAGCTGTTCTTGGGTAATTTTGGGTTGCTGATTCCATAAATGTAATCAGATTTTTTCTATCAGCTCTAGTTTTTGAGATAACTAAGAATGACCATATTAGTAGGGCAATTGTTATGTACAATCCTAGAGTTAGGTGCTATCAGTGGCATTTTGACTTTAGTCTGCATCCATATTATATGTAATTACTGTGCATATATTACCAAAAATGTAATAAAACTTTATCACTAGCATTTGTTTAGTCAACACGCAAAAAGGATCTTTTCGAGGACTTCCTGGAATGTGATATGCCCGGACAGTCACGCTTAAGGGTCCAACAGTAATCTGCCATCATGGGGGCATCCCAAAGTCCCTGCTATCTCTCTTCCATTGTTTTTATATCTTGGTGAAATCTTTCACCTTGCTCCTCACTAAAGTCGCCAAGATTCTCCGGAAATAAATGTAAATGGTTATGGAGGTAGTGCAATTTTATGCTCATGTTGCATCCAAGTTCACAAAAACTCGACAGCATGTTTCCAACTAATTCAGAATAATTGTCTGCTTTAAAGTGACCCAGAAAGTTTTGCACAACTAAAACAAATGATGACCAGGCTGTGGACTCTGTTTTGTTCATGGAATCAATAAAATTTGGATCGTTTATTAACTTTCTAATTTGAGGTCCATCAAAAATTCCAGCTTTAAGTTTGTCTATGCTCAATTCTGGAAACTTTCTGCATAAGTAATTAAAACAGGTACCATCTTTGTTCAGTGCCTTAACAAATTGCTTCATCAAGCCAACCTTTATATGTAATGGTGGCAGTAGAACTCTTTTTCGATCAATGAGAGGCTTACTGACAATATTTTTTTCTCCAACTTTAAATTCATCCCTCAACGGCCACTGTTTCTTTGTCAAGTGCATATCTTTTGCCCTGCTATCCCACAGACATATAAAGCATGGATATTTGGTGAATCCCATTTGCTGGCCAAGCAAGAAGTTCATCATTTTAAGATCTACACAAACCATCCAGTTATGTTCTATATACTTCAATTTTTCCAGAACTGTGCTTATTGTAGCATACTCCTCCTTCATTGTAGTAGAATGAGCAATTGGAATTGAGCCATGTTTGTTGCCATTGTGTAAGAGAACACCCTTCAAACTTCTTTTAGAACTGTCAATGAAAAGTCGCCACTCATCTGGTGTATAACTTACACCCATTTTGTTATAAAACGTTTCACTAGCTTTGCCCTCAAACAAATGTAATTATCTGATTAACCGTCTAACGTATTAATGCCATTTTTTGCATACGATGTTATATTGGGTTAGACCCAACAAATATATACTTTATATATGTGCATCTTGTCCAGTTCCCATAAACGGATGAAATCCTTTGATCTTTGTCGGCATACTAATTATTGTGTATCGAGAAAAGAAATTTTACCACTTCATGCACAGATTCTGTGAATTGATTAGGCATAGGCGTGTCTACTATTACAATAATGTGGCCATCACGTTTGCAATTGAATACGTGTTGAAGATGATTTCTTAAATGATCTGCATGCGAAATACTCGTGACATTGTTTGTCATTGACATTTAATGCGCTACCAAACTGGACCTTCCTTGATCTAATTATTTCAATGGGTATCATCTCTTTGCGGTTCATAAATATCATAATGGAACGTTGCTCCTCTAATGTGCTTGTAAATAACGGTAAGGTCATCTTTAAAGAAATTAAACTTCATCCGAATCATAATCAGATGTCTCTGAGAAATTGAAAATCAATCTCGGCTGAATGAAGGACAAACCATCATTCTTCCAATATTCCTCTTCCTCTTGTAACACATGGTTCTCACTTTTCTTCCAATAATTCCTGGCTATATTGGAGATGGCGGCTTTTATAAGTATTTCAACATCTTTTAATTTGAACGTTCTATTTTCTGTTGCTACCTGTTCCTTAATTTTAGCCCATACCAATTCTATTGGGTTTAAGTGAGAATGGTAAGGAGGTAATCTTAAACATCTGTGACCATGTTCATGGATTGCCTTGTCTATGTGAAATATCTTTGTATGCTGTGTCTTTTTTTACAATTCCAAGTAATTCAGGTTCATGGACATTTCGTTGAATGGAATGTTGTTTATGGTCAGCCAAATCTTTATTACATCTTTAATACTTGGTGAATTAGAAACTTTATCTTCTAGTGCCACAACGTTGTGATATGAGGCATTGTCCATTATCAAACACCACGGTCTATCCAAGGAAGGAAGTACATGATTCACAATCCAATCTTGAAATATCTTGCCATTCATCTCTGCATGGTAATCCCTATTATCTGTGGATTTTGAAACAAATATGAGTTCAGTATTATTTAGAAGCCCATGATGGCTGCTTCCTGGATGTGCAATTATTAGGCGCTGTCCTTTGCTGCTTGGTACTAGTCTCTTAGTTGTTCCATCAGATGATTGCCATTCTCGTTCATTACTGTGGTGCGCATTGACCCAAGTTTCATCTAAATACACAAAATCATAACAATCTCTTCTCATTTCTCTGACCTCGCGTAAATATTTGCTTCTCATTGCAACTATATGAGGCTTCTCACAAATAAGGTTTCTACCACCAACATATTTTCTAAAAGTGAATCCCAAACTCCTAATAGTCCTCCATAGCGTAGATTTGGAAATATCAATGTCATTATTCTTTCTTAACCAAATTTTCAATTTCCTTAAAGTCACTGCCTCATTATTGTGAAACATATTGCAAATTTCTCTGCGGATCAATTCTCTGTCAAAATTATCCACCACTCTTGGCCTAATTTTCGTGTGTAAAACACTGGAATTAGACATTTCAGATGTCGCTATCCAGCGGTGCAATGATCGTTTGCTTATCCCCAAGGCGTGAATAGTCCTCTTTTGTGGGTTTGAAATAGAATGATATAGTTTTCCTCGAGTAGCTTCATTGCAGAAATACTTAAAAATCCTATTTGTGATTTGCTGTAATGTCATAAAATGTACTCGCAGACTCATTTTTCCTTCTTAACCACACAATAATTTTTGTAGACACACCACTGATTGACAATGTGTGCGTTGCACCGGATATAAACTGTTTTATGTTCAAGAAGTGCGATTTCACGCAATTTCACTCAAAAATCATGCCAATTGCTTGATAAACCAAAAATGTGCAAATGAGGTCGTATAATTTACTGTAGACATTTCAATATGTGTGCGTGTGATGTGTGTTGGCAAGTAGGATTTTATATTATATCGCAAAGAAACGAAAATTGAAACCAATGGCCGCATTTTAATGAAAAATTTAATTCATAGGGTCTATACCATTTCAAATTCACACACAAAATTTCACTTATATGCGTTATATATTCGCTGAGATATAGCATTTTGAAGTTGGGCAAAGCTAGTGAAACGTGCTATAACAAGACCTCCTACATTAGTACAAAACACAAGGTTGAGCAATAGTTTTTTTACATAGCCTTATATAGAAAATATTGTAATAATACAGGGTGACCCAAAAAAAAAAAAACGCGCGGGCCCGTTTTTTTGGGGTCACCCTGTATTAATGAAATACAAAAATGTCTGTATCTCAAAAACTAGAGCTGCTACAGACAAGTAAATGTGATATTTGGATTGAGCAGGCCTCATTTATGTACAATCAAGAGTAAAATGTTTGGCACCAAAAAAATTTTTTTTTGTTGTAGGGCTGTGTTATGGTGTTCGGTAAGGTGTTATGTCTTTTTACATGATCAACATATTTTAGCTGTCTAATTTTGATCTCCGTCATTAATTCTCTTTTCATTCCTATGTTTTCTAGGACCTCTGTATTTGTTTTCGTCCCCTTCAATGGGGCGTGCCGCAATCTTCTATATATCCACATCTCAAGGGCCTCAATTATTTCTTCTAATTGCTTGTTCATTGTGTGGTAAATCACCCTAATATTCCAAGTTCCAATGTTGTGCTATTCTCGTGTTCCTGGGTAATGAGATTAAAATTAACTTTGACTTGTTTGTTAACATTCTCCTCCTGTTACACGTCTTGTTGAGAAGTCTGATTACCATGTCCAAGTCACGGCGTTCTAGACTTTCGATATAAATTATTAGCTCTGTCGTATAACTGATAATAAGACTAAATGGTAAAGACGTCAGTTTCATATTTGGACTATACAAATAGTTTAATGTATCGGTACAACTCTTATCAGCTGCAGTGGGACTGAGAGAAAGTAAACAGGTGAGATATGTACAAGAGCTAATAACAAGGTACACAAATGTCATATTTTACACCTTTTACACTTGAGATTGCAAAACAAGGATTGTAGAACTTTTGTATGTGTTACGTCCTTTTTCGCATAGGTATTAAGGGTGCGAGACTTAACAGTTTACCAGATGCGAAAGTCTAACTTTGTTAGATGTACTATAGGTACGCATCTGTGTAAGTAATAATAGTTTAAATAAATTCTGCACTAAAGAGCACAAATTGGTGCGATGTATTTGATTGTTGCCAGAGTACGCTTTCGCGTCAGGGAGAGACAAAATGCCGGCTTAAGAAGACAGACGTTGGTCTGATCTAGGTGTTCCATATTACGGGAATAGTTAATTGATTATAGGTTTTGCTACCTTCCAGAAGGAAGTGTCAGCGTCGTTTATATGCCTCTGATAATTTCCCTTGAAAGACTGGCCGAATGCTTCAAGAAGTGCACTATCCAGTGGATACCAGCCCATTGCAACATACCAGGAAATGAAGAGGCAGATAGACTTGCTAAAGAAGGAGGTGCCTTACAGCAAAATGATATAGAGACAACTTACGCAACGGCAAAGACCACTATAAAGGCTACATTCAAGTCCAAATGGGAAAGAGAGCACCCGGGATATTTGAAAAATGACGCATATCATCAACTATCCAGAAAAGAACAGGTCATCATTTTTCGACTACGCACTGGACACAACAGATTGAGATACCATCTGTACCACAAATACAAAATTGGTGCAACAGATCTCTGCACCTGCGGTACCGGCCCGATGACAGTCGAACACCTGCTGCAGTACTGCCCAACCTACAGTAATGGACGGGGTAGCATATGGCAACAACCCACTTCTGTCAACGAAAAACTGTTTGGAGATGTCGGGAACCTTGAGTTGACTGCTGCCTTTATTAGAGTCATAAATGTGGAGGTCTGAGGGCGAACGAGGAAGAAGAAGAAGAAATAACCAGCACGATCTAGTTAGGGCTTCGGCGCGGTCCTTGATGGCCCGCCGCTAGTGAGAAAAAAAAAACAACAACTCAAAAAGAACAAATACTAATACAATGTAAAACCAAGTGTAAAGGACAATAGTTATCAAGAAACAATACAAAAAAGAAAATAAAATGGACAAATACTTATAAATTAAAATCAGCAACTGCTAAAGACAATAGCTATCTAAATTGAATACAAAATTAAAAAATAAAATGACACTTAATACCCCAATTATAACCAAATTTCAGATTGAACAGGGTAGACCAAGATTGAACGAGAAGAGGCAATAACGGTCAGCTGTTAAGTGCCCGCTCTCCACCCATCACCTCAGCAAAACAACAACAACAACTTCTAGCCACAAGATCGTTTATGAGGTCCATCAAATAGATATGGAAAATGGAATAATGATATGATATTCATGCCATACTTGTTTGACTAATATGTGCAACCGTCAATGTAAGAGTATGTCTACTCTGCAAGTTTATCGTCTTCGTCGTCGTCAAAATAAACATATTCAATTTAACTAACTTACCAGCCAATGGGTCAAGTATATTATATTACCAAGTTGGTCAAGGACCCTGTTGTACTTTTTGGACTTGTATACCTTGATCCCAGTGTTCGAACTCTACACACCACGATTCGCGTATTGACACTGTAGTCGGCTACCTGTAAGCCCGACATATTCTGATAATGTTTTAAGTCAGATTTAATATCCAACCCTAACCAAAATCAAGATATCTATCAAGGCTACAACGTGTCTTACAGGATAAAAAGAGACACAACAGTATGCTCGGTTGACATTTTCTTTCTTTATCTTCTTTGCTAATGCAGCAGCAGCAACAACCGAATATTCACAGCCACCAAAACCACAACAACGACTACTACGGATTTCCACTATCACAGCTGTCAATTCTACTATATTACTACTTGTGCCACCACCATCACAACCACTTACTTTACTACCCTTATCACAAATATTTTCTAGATCCACTGGATCTTTTCTCATCCCAGTGTAAGGTTTTCCATATTTACAACTCTCTGTGAGGAATATTTTGTTTTTAACCACGTTACTTAGAAATGTCATCGGAAAAGATTACTAACCGTGATTAAGCACGCTTGCATCTGCATCACAAGATGATCTCTCTGACAGAGTCAGCTTTTATTAGCGCACTGACTGTAAATTATTCCAGGTTTTGCAACATCTGGATGTGCACTTACAATCTGCGAAATCCGCAGCCCAAAAAAAAAAAAAAAAAAAAAAAAATTTTAAAGTTAAAATGTAATTATGCAATCTTATTCAATGAGGTACCCCCCGTGTAGTTCCCGGGGGGGGGGAGGGGTGGGGGCAGTGGCATGAAAAGAATAGAACTATAGCACACTAAAAGGCCGTTCACCAATTACGTAACGCAAAAATGGGGGTGGGGGGCGGGGGTGCCGAGATGTTACGCTTTGGTGCGGGGGGGGTATGAAATATTGGTTTTTGTTTTGCACATGTTACGGGCGGGGGAAGGAGGGGGCGCTGAACAAGTCAGAAATTGCGTTACGTAAGGCATATCGTAAGAGGCGCCTAACAATGAAGGTGTGTATGGGACAGGTGTCACAAAATATTGCACTACTAGCACATTCACATCAACACATCCAGGAAAAAACGGATAGACTTAATGAATATAGCCAGCAGGTGGGCTTGAACATCAATTTAAAGAAGTCAGATGTCATGACGCTCAATGTGAGCAACCCCGAGCCCATATCAGTAAGGAATCAGCAACTGGTACAGACAGACACCTTCACATACCTAGAATGCATAGTAACACCAGACGGCGGGGCAGGCAAAGACATCAACATCAGAATGAATAAAGCAAGAACAGCCTTTTTTAGCCTAAACAACATCTGGAAGTCCTCTCAATACAGCACAAGCACAAAATTAAGATTATATCAGAGCTGTGTGCTTTCTGTGCTTCTCTATGGTGCGGAATGCTGGAGAGTTACAGAGAAGGAAATGTCGAAATTGTCCTCTTTTCACACAACATGCCTTAGAAAAATTCACCGAATCTTTTGGCCGAATACCATCACCAACCAAGATCTGCTTACTCGGAGCAAGCAAGAGGACATGCACACCATCATAGCTGGCAGACGCTGGAGCTGGGTTGGCCATGTCCTCAAAAGAGACCCCGATGCCATCACAAGAACAGCTATGCTTTGGACCCCTGAAGGAAAACGAAAGAGAGGTCGACCAAAAACAACCTGGCAGAGGACTGTGGAGGCTGAGATGCAAAGAATGAACCAGAGTTGGGGCACTGTACGAAGGATGGCCACCGATCGAGCAAAGTGGAATCAATTTGTTGTTGCCCTACAAGACGCCACTAGGCGTGATGGCCACTGACTGCTTTGACGGTCGGTGGCTAAGGATCAAAGAAGAAGAAGTCACAAAATAGATATTCAGTCATAATTTTTCTTTCCATCTTTTTCAGCCTTTCTTTTACTTTCGTTACAGTCGTTTTTCTTTTCTTTTCATCTTTGTTTTTTTTTTCAGCCTTTCTTTTACCTCTTTTTTATGTTCGATTCTTTTCAATTTTTCTTACTTGGGGTTTATTTTCTGGGAGGTAATCTAAATAAAAAAAACTGTCATCCCAACAAAGGGGAGTTACTTATGCCTCTACTAAGTCACCTTAACTCTTATTCTGAACAATGAAGTTAGATCTGTCATGTGACGCACTGTTGATTAGCCTTATGGGGGATGCAGGTATTACACTTTGACTCTTTAAATATAAACCTGCAATTAGCTCATTACCTCAGAGCTATTTGACTTGAGGCCAGTTCGGCTAATTTTACACAGCTTAGCAATGCAGGTTCACTATTTTACCGACTAACTTGCTTAATGTCACGAACTTTCCCGCCTTATAATAGAACGTGATTACGCATTTGACCTACACAACAGAACCATGGCATCGCGTAAACCAGGTGTAATTATGTCTTAAGCCCGTTAACAAGTCAGCATGCCTGACTGGACTAGGCAGGGAGCATGTTATTGCTAATCCTAGACAAGAAATTAAGGGAAATCTTACGAATACTGCATCAGGATTGATGTTGTGGTAATAAATCTAAGTCAGAGAATGAAGAAGCAGGGGACACAAGCATCTGAAAACTTGCTTAAACGAAGAAGGCTGAGCATGGATCAGGGCGGAGCCTGGATAAAAGACACAAACTAAGTGTATATCATGCATACACTTATATACAATTAGCAAGAGTAAGCAAGATAAACTTTCTGCATTCATGAAACCTACAAGAACATGCATGTAACTGCACCCGAAAAAAGGCGCACGAACATAGATAAAAACATAACGATAACCTTAACAATGAAAAGCTGCTCCAATCAGGATAATCCAGTGACACCCCCCCCCCCCCCCCCCCCCAGTGACCCCCCCCCCCCCCCCCCCAAAAAAAAAAAAAAAAAAAAAACTTCACGAAGAAAATAATTACACCGAACTAAACAATGAACTAATCACTTATGTGGAACTGATGACAGGAACTAGACAAGCGTCAGTGGAACAAGAGATGACAAGAACCAGACAAGCGTCAGTGGAACAAGAGATGACAAGAACCAGACAAGTGTCAGTGGAACAATAGATGACAAGAACCAGACAAGCGTCAGTGGAACAAGAGATGACAAGAACCAGACAAGCGTCAGTGGAACAAGAGATGACGCTAGAGATGAATAGGACACGCCCCGAGGAAACCTACTGATAACATTACCAGGCAGTCCTTGTTCTGGAATTTCTAGGGCAAGAGAACGAACGAACGAACGAACGAACTTTATTTTCAAAGGGTTAAGAATTGGGCACGCAGGCCCGTCTGACATTCTGCCCTTCCTCTCTCTCTCTCATCATATATACTATATCCTTTCATCCTCACATTTACTATAAGCATAATTAAGGCATTTATCATTATAAAAGTAATATTACATTTGCAATAATCATCATAATTAAAGTACGTTTTTAACATTAAAAAAGAATAATAATAATAATAATGAATGTAAAAATAAAATAAATAAAAATAAAAATAAACATTAATACATAGATAGATAGATAGATAGATAGATAGATAGATAGATAGATAGATAGATAGATAGATAGATAGATAGATAGATAGATAGATAGATAGATAGATAGATAGATAGATAGATAGATAGATAGATAGATAGAGAGAGAGAGGTAGGTAGGTAGGTAGGTAGGTAGGTAGGTAGGTAGGTAGGTAGGTAGGTAGGTAGGTAGGTAGGTAGGTAGGTAGGTAGATAGATAGATAGATAGATAGGTAGGTAGGTAGGTAGGTAGGTAGGTAGGTAGATAGATAGATAGATAGATAGATAGATAGATAGATAGATAGATAGATAGATAGATAGATAGATAGATAGATAGATAGATAGATAGATAGATAGATAGATAGATAGATAGATAGATAGATAGATAGATAGATAGATAGATAGATAGATAGATAGAACGAACGAACTTTATTTTCAAAGGGTTTAGAATTGGGCACGCAGGCCCGTCTAACATTCTGCCCTTCCTTTCTCTCTTCTTCCATAGTTAATCCATTTATTCTCACACGTATCCTAAATGTTACTTAAATAATAAAATAACAAAAAAAAGTACAATAAAATAAAATCCCAACATTATAACAGTACAATAACAGTTAAACAGATTTACAGATGCGTATCATAATTTATACTAAACAGGACAAAATTAACTTTAAAACCTACATATGATGTTATGTAATTATTTAAGAACATAACGAAATTAGGGTGGCATATAATCTGCACTCATGATGTATTTGAAAAGTCTGTGATTGAATGAATATGGACTAAGAGTATTTTTTAAGTCGTGTGGAAGAGTATTCCACAGATGAGCAGCAGAAAAAGCTAAACTTTTCTTGAATAAGTCGAGCCTAGGCTTGGGCATGTGTAATTTATTTAAGCGTTGACTGCGTCTTCCGCTGTATTTGAAAATAGGCCACAGATACGTTGGAGCATTCTGTGACAAGATTTTGTGAATAAATTTGGCTTTGTTGAAGAGAAGGCGCTTTCTTAGTGGTAATATGTTAAGATATGTATATGCGTCTACACACTGTGTGAGGTTTTTGTCTGAAATTAGGCGCACTGCACGTTTTTTTGTAATGAATAGAGTCTTTTAGTGTTGGACATGGTGCAGCCATCCCAAATTGTGGAACAATAGTCTAGATGTGTTTGTATCTGGGATGTATAGAACATTTTTTTTTTTTTTTTTTCGTGTCTCCTCATCTAGGAAATGTTTGATTTTAGCTAACTGGTAAACTTTTTGTGCCGTTTGTTTGGTCAGTGCTTGTACATGCGAATTCCAACTTAAATGTTGGTCAATTATGAGTCCTAGTGTTTTTTATATTCATTTACATTTTTCAATTAAAGAGGTTCCAATGTAGAGCTGAAGTGTTGTTTTCGGCGAGTTTTGTAATTTTTGTCTAGTTGATATTATCATACATTTTGTTTTAGTGATATTTATTTGCATGCAGTTTTCATTGCTCCACTTAATAAGATTGTCTGTGTCGCTTTGTAATAATATTTCTAGCGTGTTGCAACTTTTATCACTAGTATAAATGGTACAGTCATCGGCAAATAGGTCGCAGGATGAGTGCTCGATGTGTAGTGGAAGGTCATTTATGTAAATGGAAAAAAAGTAGAGGGCCGAGAATAGAACCCTGAGGAACACCAGTGTTAATAATAGTTGGGCTTGACAAGGAGTTATTGTACCACACTACTTGCTGTCTGTCGGACAGGAATGATTTAAGTAATGTCACTAGTTTAAAGTGAACTTTCATTGTTTCTAATTTTCTTATTAAAACAGCGTGATCTAACATATCAAATGCTTTCCTAAAGTCTACAAAGATTGCTCCACTTATGTTATCGTTATTTATGTTTAGGTGCAAGTTGTCTATCATCTTAGTTAGAGCTGTGTGGCATGAATGCTTTTGTCGAAACCCTGACTGACTGTCAATTAGCAAGTCATTGCTAACTAGGTAATGTAGTGTTGCTTTATGTATGTGTTTTTCTAGTGGTTTAGAAAGCGATGATAAAAGAGAAATTGGTCTATAGTTACCAAGATTACTGTTATTTGACGAGCCAGATTTGAAGAGAGGATATACTTTGGCAATCTTAAAGGCCGAAGGAAAATAACTTTTAGCAATACATTGATTATATATATATGTTAGTGAATCACTAATAGCTGGTGCGGCGTAACGCAGTATTAGATTACTAATTCCGTCAAGCCCTGATGAGCTATTATCCTTAAGGCCAATAAGATAGTTATACACTTCATTAACTGTCATAAAAGGAATGTCGGGTGGAACTGAGTTTGTACATTTGTTCTTACAGAATGCTGAAAGTTTGTCTAAGTCACTAGAGGAAGGTGGTATTGTGGATTTCAGACTGTTTATTTCTGCTTGAAAGTGATTGCTGAAGTCGGTGCAAGTAAATGAAGTGTTGGAAGAGAATGAGTCTGGTGCATTACGTTTTTTCGCTAAGGTGTTAATTGCCTTCCATATTTCCTTACTATTTGATTTGTTCTGAACCATATTTCTAAAATGATTTTTTCTTTTCTTTCCGAATTAAATATTGAACTTTGTTCCTGTATACCCTGTATGTGTTGAGGTCCTTATTTTTGTGCGCTTGATCTCTCTGCCTCATAGCCTCCAACACTTCCTGCGTGATCCACGGAGATTTTAATTGTCGTTTGACGCGAATTTCCTTAGCTGGTACGTGCGTGTCAAAAACATTATAAAAATTTTTTGTCCAGTATTCAATAGCGTCATCCGGATCAGGAAGTTGGTAAACACGGGCGAGAGGTGCAGTTAGCAAGTCATTTAAAAATACTTCCTTACTGAAATGTTTGAAACTTCTAAATTTGATACTTACATGTTTATTTTTTGGAACATTACATTTATTCTTTGAACATGTACAGCATACTGGATAGTGGTCACTCATTTCAATATTAGGGACAGAGCATTCTATGATGTTTTCTGGGCAAGTTACGTAGATGTGGTCGATTAGTGTGGTTGATGCTTGTGTTACTCTTGTAGGCTGGTTAACTATTTGTTTTAAGTTGTATGATAATATTATATTTTTCCATGTTAGATTTGAATTGTGTATATCGATGTTGAAATCACCAAGAAGAACAACCTCCTTGACTGTGGCAAATACATTGTCCATCATTATGGTGAAATCTTCGTACCATATAGGTCCTGCACTAGGATTTCGATAAAGATATCCCACCAGAAATGGGCCCTGATTCGGTAGCTTTATTTCCAACCATACACATTCTTCTTCTTCTTCTTCTTTCGTTCGCTTGAAATATATTGTCTATATCTGCAATGTTGTTTCTTGTATAAACTTCACTGTCTTTTGTAGTTCATACAGGGGTCCATATAGTTTTGCTTCCAGTGTTGTTTCTCTGGGCCAGTGGGTTTGCCTCAATATATCATATTCGGGGCAATCTTGCAGTACGTGCTCCGCTGTCTGGGGTGCCTGTCCACATGTACACATGGCTGAATTGCCAATCTTGAATTTTGTATACATGTGGCTGCGGAGGCGGTTGTGTCCTGTTCTGAGGCGCAGAATGACTATTTGTTCTGATCTGTTCATAGCTTGGTAGTCATCCTGCGTTGATGTTGGTGGCTTTCTGATAGATTTGATCATCTTTTTCTTCTGATGGTACGTTACTGGTACATCCGGTTGTTCGTCTGCAGCACCTTCTTTAGCCAGTCCGTCTGCTCTCTCGTTTCCTGGTATTCCACAATGAGACGGTATCCACTGCATGGCGACCCTGCGCTGGTTGCACAGTTCAGAAAGTAGGGCCTGTATAACTGGCAATTTTCTGGACTGAAGTGCTTGGAGTGCTGATCTTGCATCTGTCAGGAATACTACAGGCTGTGGACCGAGATTGGTGTTCAGTAGTTTCTCAGTTGCCACCTTGATTGCCTGGACTTCTGCATCATAGTTGTTACAGAATTTCCCCGTTGGTACTCTGACCGTAACCCTAGTGTTGTTTGGGTATTCTATGTACACTCCTGCTCCTCCATTCTTTACTGCATTCTGTGCTGACCCATCCGTGTATACTCGGACCCAGAGGTCCTGTGGGTATTTATCATCCAGGAAACTGAGAGTGACTGTCCTACGTTGCACGCTGTTCTGTTCATCCCTGTCGAATATTCCTTTCACTTTTGTGTGGATGTGTACTGGTAGTCCATGCTCCTCTCTCCAAGGGGTTTGTTCTGGCACAGACTTTAGAGGGCTGTTAACTTCAGGCAGGTCTGAGGTTTGTCTACGAAATCGTTTGGCCTGGTGGATAAAGCTGCTTCTTTTCAGTCGCCCCATTGCTAGGTTTTGGAATCTGTCCTTCATTGGATGGCTCGGCATACAGAGGAACTTTTCTGCCTGTGTTAGCACTTTCGTGTCTCTGCGTTCTCTCAGTGCTTGTATCCTCCCCATTTTCTCCATCTCCACTATAGGCGTTGATTTCATTGCCCCCGTGATGACCCTAAGCGCCTGGTTTTGCACCTTATCTAGCTCTTGTAATGTGGTGTTTGATGCTGGACACCACGCAGCTGACCCATATTCCTGGTGTGGTCGTATGCCCTGCTGGTAAACTTTACTAAGTATTTTCCCGCTGGCTCCCCATGTGGTTCCACTTAGTTTTCTCAGGATGGCTAGCTTCCTCCTGGCCTTTGTTGCTGCCTTGTTGATGTGCTGCTTCCATGTCAGCCTATCATCGAATGTAACTCCGAGATAGGTGGGTTGTTTATCTTCTCTCAGGAGCTCTTTGTTTATCTTGATGACACCAGCTTTTTGTTTGGGAGAGAGGGTGAAGAGCGTAGTGCTGCACTTGTCTGTGTTGATGCTGACACACCATCTATTTGCCCATGAGGTTAAGGCATCTATAGCTCTTTGTAGCAGTTTGGTGGCCACTGTTGCATGCTCATCTGTGCACCATATTACCAGGTCATCAGCGTACATTGCCACTTTCATTCCATGTGGTAGTTCAGCAACCAGGTCATTGATGTAGACTAGGAAAAGTGTGGGGGACAGAACCCCTCCCTGAGGGACGCCATGACGCAGTAGAATTTTCTTACTCTTGAGGCCATCTAGTTGTACTCGGGCTCTTCTGTTATGCAAGTATGCTTTCACCCATTTGTACATCTTACCATTCACTCTATAATTTCTCAGTTTCTTCAGAAGCCCTTCTTTCCAAACCTTGTCAAATGCTTTTCTTAGATCTATCCATGCTGCTAGTACCAGTTTCTTATCTTGGAACGCATCCTCAATCTCTTGGGAAAGGTAAGTTGCCTGATCTTCGGTGGAATAACACTGCCTAAAGCCCGCCTGCTGTGGTACAAGAAGGTTTTCACTTTCAAGGTACCACTGTAGCCTGAGGTTGATGATACGTTCCATTGTTTTGCAGAGGCAGCTTGTAAGGCTGATGGTCTGTAGCTGGAGGCAGTGGAACTGTCTTTTCCTGGTTTTAGGAGTGGTATCATGATTGCTTCCCTCCAGGTCTGTGGAACTCTGCCTGAGTTCCAACAGATATTGAAGATCTGCAGCAGCTTTGTTTTTGCTGCGGTTCCCAAGTTCTTAATCATTTCATTGGACACTCCATCAACTCCTGGCGCCTTTCTCATTTTCAATTTGGATATTGCAAGCTCCAGTTCTCTGAATGTGATTGGTGCCTCCATAACTTCAGGTATGGTTCCATCTCGTCCTGCGTGTTGTTTCTCACGAGTCTCCTGTTGCTTCTCTGGGCTAACTTCGATGTTGTTGTCTTTAGCAAAGGAGTCTGCAAAGTGATCAGCTGCCTGTTTTCCCATGAGGATGTTTCCATCTTTGTACAGAGCAATCCTTGAGTTTCTCTCTGTACCTTCATCGTTAAGTTGCTTTACCAGCTTCCACAGTTTCCTCGTATCTCTTTCAAAGTTCAAGGACTCTGTTTTCTCCTTCCAGCTTCTTCGCCTGGCCTGCAACTTGGCCCTTTGAAATTTGGCCTTAGCTTGCTGGTAGTTATTGTGGTGTTCTTGGAATGGACTGGTCTCTGCCTGCTTTCGAGATGTTTCCACGTCGTTGTGCAGCTGCTCTAGTTCACTATTCCAATATGGTTTGTAGTGCTTACGAGCCCCTCTAGGTATGTTTCACGAGCAGCCTGTAATATGCATCTGCTGAATTCATCAACTAGCTTATTGATGTCTTTGTCTACAGTCAGATCTCTAGCCAGTATACTAGTACGGTGCTGGTACATTGTCCAGTCTGCCTTCTTGTAGTGCCACCTAGAGAGAGTGCTGCTCTCCTTGACAAGTTCATTTTCCACAATTAGGAAGACTGGCCGGTGGTCGCTGCCTCCAAGTTGTTTCCCTACAACGCGTGTGGTGTTCCACTCCAAGCTGGGTGAGTGGAATGCCAGGTCTGGTGTAGAGGTGGTGTGCCATGATCTCGAGTAGAAGGTTGGTGGGTCGATTGGCTGGTTAATCAGGATAAGCCCATTGTCATCCTGCCAGTTTTCAAGCTCCTCACCTCTCCTGTCCATGTGATCATAGCCCCAGCTCTGTGAGTGGCTGTTGAAGTCTCCGCATACAATCAGTCTTTCTTTTGCTGG
Organism: Oreohelix idahoensis; assembly: GCA_024509875.1. Taxonomy (NCBI): domain Eukaryota; kingdom Metazoa; phylum Mollusca; class Gastropoda; order Stylommatophora; family Oreohelicidae; genus Oreohelix; species Oreohelix idahoensis. The sequence goes on from JAMPIV010009006.1 coordinate 80,222, forward strand.
GATTGTATCTAGTGCCAGTGGGCGGTCGCTCGGACAGTAGTAGTTGAGCAGGTGGAATTCTGAACTTTCTGTCCTGAGATGAAGCATCTGGTATTCCGCCCCCTCCATATATGTTTCAAGCTGACATGCACTGATGTTATTCCTCACGAGTGTCAGTATTCCTCCTTTTCGCCTGTCTATTCGGTCAGATCGGTAGCACTGGTAGCCTCTGATTTTGAAGGCTATGTCTTTGTTGAGGTGGGTTTCTTGCAAGCAACATACATTTACTTGCTCTTCATTCAAGATATTTTCGAGCTCTAATTTTTTGCTGTAGCCGTCTTTTTTACTATTGACGCCTTCAGCATTCCAGTGCATTATTTTAAATGGTCTTTTCTTTGCTTGGCCAGTAGCTCTATTCTCATGCCTCCTGGCTCCCCGGGGCAATTGAGAAGGACCCCCAGTAGTAGGGGTTGGGCCCTTCCGAGGCAGAGGGCCCGGCACTGCGCCTGCCTGGGTGTCCGTCACAGGGCGAGTGCCATAACGTTTTGCAGATATAGGCATACTTCCCATAGCGCTAATGCGTGGCATCCTGATTGCTGTGGTGCGCCTCTTGGCTGGTTGCCTCCGTCTTCAGCACCTTGACTTGCTAGGGCAGACTGTGGTCTTGCTCGAGTCTAGGAGGGCCTGGCCAGTCTTGGTTTTTCAGCCGCTGATGGCTGTACTTGAGCCCCATCTCCACGTCAAGGAGCTGGCCTTGATGGGGCATACACATTCTATCTCTGCTGTCTCTAAGTCGTTTCTGCGGCGAAAATTAAGGGAAGTGGAAATATAAACTGTTATACCTGTCTCTTGTTTTTTGCTTGCGTCTCTTCGAATAGTTTTAAAACCATTTAACGCAATGTCATCGTCTGTTATTCTGTCATTTAGGCGACTTTCTGAAAGTCCAAAAATGTGAAAATTATTACTTAGAATGTATGTAAGTTCGGGGAGTTTACCTAGAAGATGGTAAATATTCAGATGACCAAGTCGTAGACCATCCTTGTGAAGCCACGGTACATAATTACCAGCCATGTTTGTACAGTAAAAAGAAATATATATTTTTAAAAATAATTTAAAAAATAAAAAAATTACAAGTTAAAAAACAGTTATGCACACAAAAAAGCGCAAAATATTTTTACGAATTAATACTTCACCAAGGAAGTGGCATTCAAGGAAAAGAGAAATTGCAGAAAATACAATATTAAAATAATTAATACAACTAATAAAAAACAATTTCAACTGAGTATATGAAAATTGTCACAAAACAATCAGGCATACAACATATCACACCAGAACTGCTCAACGCAACAAAGTGAAGTTAAACGAGAGATGGAAGAAATTAATAATAGTCACAAGTCAGACAAGTATACAACACTTCACAACTTAACACCGAAAATTCTAACAAATTGAAGCTACGCGTGATAATAAGAAATTTAAATTGTAACGAAATAAGTAATCAAAGAAAATTTTTTTAGAGGATATTAACCGATAAACTATTAAAAGTTCTGATTATTACCGTTGTATTAAAAAATCAACAAATGTTCAAATGGAGTGAAGGCTGTAGTAACAGAGATTTAGTGAAGCAAAGTGTTTGTTCGTCAATAACTGACGTCTCTGCCGGGCAGATAATAGGGGTGACTTTGGGCAGACATCATTAATGCTTGTCTAAGTGACGCAGGGCTGAATTGCATCAGATAGACAAGTTCAGGGTTCCACTGAGGACGATAATAAGAACTTGGGGAGGAAGCATGGTGATCTCTGATTTCTTCCCTCCTTGTTGTAGTGTTGGTAGGAGTATTCTGAGCCTGGGACATTGGAATACTGTTGGTAGAGGTACCTGAGTGGGGCTGCCTTGTGACTAATGGGGGAAACATGGTATCATAAGATTCGGTTTCCTGATTGAAAGTGGCGTTGTGATAGCTGGAAGGCTGCCTGCTTGCAATAGGTGTGCTTCTTTGAGGGGTAGGTGGGGTTTGTGATGTATTGTGATTATAGGTTGATGTCTCAGTAGATTTCGTTGCATTCTCTATATGGGTTGAGCTGTCTTGTTGTGTCCTTTCTGGATATTTTATGTTTTTGGCCAGGATGCTGCTTCCCAGTGTGGATGTGTGAATTTGATCTCTGTAGAGTCGTTTCTTAGGTGCTCCTGAGTTAGATGTAAAGAATGGAGTATTGTTGATGAAGCCAAGGCCGTTTTGTTTACAATAGTTCTGTAGTTTTGTGTTGTAAGTGTCCGCTGTGTGACGCTGAGACCCACAGCATGGTGGTATGATTGATGAAATAAAGATGGAGGCTTTGGGAAATTTTTGTTTTATTGTAGCCACCAATCCTGAGGGGTTTAGGCTCTGCTCATTCATGATATCATTAATTCCTACGTGTAGTGTTGCTTTTGTTATCTTATGATTAATATCGAACTTATTAATTATGTCCAGTAGTCTTTTAATACCAGCCCCCGGCACTGTCATAACTGAAACGATGTCTTCTCTTGTAGTGGACATTCTTTCACAATAAATACCCTTCAAGAGGGAGTCACCAATTACAATATGTGTAACGTCACTACGTATTTCTTCACTTTGTTTTCTATTAGATTGATGCTGCTGCCTTTTGTGGTGTTCTTTTTGTGGACTGTCGTGATGGCTCTGAGATTTGTGAATTTGGTTTTCCGGCACTGGAACGTTGTCTGGTAGGGATGCTGATACCTGCTCATTTTCTGTTGAACAATCCTCAAGAACTTGAAATCTGTTGGTAATTTTGACTCCAATGGGATATGTTGTGTTTGTGAGTGTCTCTTCGTGTTTTTTTGTGTACAGTTTGGTGGTGACCTTTTTGCTGATTTGGCGTATTTTTATGTATGGATTCTTCGCAATCTTCTACTATTGTTTGAGGAGGATCTGGTTGTCTTATCTTATAGAGTGAGAAGTCTTTCTGCAGTTTTTCGATGATGTCCTTCATGCTAGAATTGTCTTCCCTCAGAGATACTATCTCCTTTTTAAGAAGTTCGTTTTCGGCCTTGAGCGATGTTTGTATACTAGACATGAGATCACCAATTAAACTTCGTAGCGTGTCCTCTATATTTTGCATTAGCTCCTGGCAGCACGACACAGGTAACTTCGTGGTGTCTTCTTTTTGTTGCTCAAGAGATACAGTTTCAGCTTTTCGTATATTTTCATGGTCCATGGGGTATTCGATGGCCAACATAGGTTTAGAAATTGTAGGGGTGTCTGTTATTGTATCCAATACTGCAGAAGGTAGAATTTCTGATTCACTGTGAGAAATTGGGTTGCAGCTGGTGTTGAGAATGTCGTTGTCGGTAGTAAAGTTATTTATGCCTGGAATCATTGTGTCTACTGCCAAGTGGGGCATAGAAACAGCGGAGTCCATTTTAGTGTTTTCTAACTCAACATCAGTTACAATTTTTGCAGATTCTTTTAATTCTTCAAATTCTGTTTCTAGCCATGATTCGATAGCTGCGGCAGTCCCCTGGGCCATAATTTTGTTCTTAGTGTGATAAAGGTGAACTTTGAGAAGTGGTGTTGTTATAACGTCTTCTACCAGTGCACCATTTATGTCTGTTCTTGACTCTACAAGTCCTGTTTCGTAGAATTTAATGACAATGAAACGAAATGCCTCGTACTGAAAGGTGTTCTGGAATGTTATAGTTACACATTTTCCATGACTTGATAGCTTCACGGTTATACCGGACCCGGTTCTACAACCTTTAAGTTTGACGTGAATAGCCCTCTCTTTGTTCAAAGCATAGTTTTTTATGGTCGTTGGTCTTAAACGAGCGTCCCTGGGGCCCACTGTTAGCTGCGAACTAACGCCTTCTTCCAAGCATGACATTGTTACATTCCACAGGGGGTTTTGTTATCGGTGAGGAACATTGTATACCGGGAAAATTTTATGATGCTTGACAGCAACGCTTGACCAACAACTGACCTCTTGCTTTGGCGAAGGTCACATTCGGATGAGTCATGTAGTCATTGTTGAAAATATCCTCCATTAACATAAAGAAAAAACTGATACACATTTCAACGGTATTCTATAAAATGTTACACATTACATTAACACAATATCATAATTAAAAATTTCACCGTCTAATAACCAATATACTGATATAAAAATCCACGAAATGTGACTTAAACTTCCTGCGTTAATGCTGTGAAATGTGAGAGCAGATCAAAAACACGTCCGTCCGCATCAAAGTAGAAAGTGATAGAGGAAGACCCACTTAATTCACTAAAAGCGTTCTCACTGACCACTACATACCCTAAAATGTGTTTGTACTGACAACTACATACCCTAAAATGTGTTTGTACTGACAACTACATACCCTAAAATGCATTCTCACTGACCACTATATACTCCAAAATGTGTTTGTAGACAACTGCATACCCTAAATTTGTGCTCTTACTGACCACCACATACCCTAAAATGTGTTCTCACTGACCACTACATACCCTAAAATGTGTTCTCATTGACCACTACATACCCTAAAATGTGTTTGTACTGTCAACTACATACCCTAAAATGTGTTCTCACTGACCACTACATACCCTAAAATGTGTTTGTACTGGCAACTACATACCCTAAAATGCATTCTCACTGACCACTATATACTCCAAAATGTGTTTGTAGACAACTGCATACCCTAAATTTGTGCTCTTTCTGACCACCACATACCCTAAAATGTTTTCTCACTGACCACTACATACCCTAAAATGTATTTGTACTGACAACTGCATAACCTAAAATGCATGCTCACTGACCACAATATACCCTAAAATGTGTTCTCACTGACCACTACATACCCTAAAATGTGTTCTCACTGACCACTACAAACCCTAAAATGTGTTTCTACTGGCAATTACATACCCTAAAATTTGTTCTCACTGACCACTATATACCCTAAAATGTGTTTGTACTGGCAACTACATACCCTAAAATGTGTTCTCACTGACCACGACATACCCTAAAATGTGTTTGTACTTGCAACAACATACTCTAAAATGTGTTCTCACTGACCAATACATACCCTCGAACTCACATGGCTATGATCTGGATCCCTTCCTCGGCGAGTTATTTAGCAATAATTGCTTTCTGGAAACCATATGGTGCGCAAGTTCCTATTTAGCGCAGCTGTTATCTGTAACGAGATGTTGCGCGTGTTCTGCCAAGTTGAGATGTGAATGCATGAAGCCCATTGAGTGACTAAACAGCTCACCACATTTTGAAGTGGCGAAAGATCCAAATGACCAAAATGAAAGACATGCATGCAGCATTTCTGCCAACCTTGACCTATTAATGCCAGTGGCGTATCCTGGTAATGCGAGCTAGGCGTGCTGCTACTTAAAATGAATATGTACGCCTACTATTTAACTTCTTTCCATCTTAATTTAAAAACCAACTATATTCAATTACGCAACGATAGTTATTAGGGGTATATGTCAATTATCTCCGAAATACTAATTAACTTACAACTGGAAACTCACTGTCACTGTAATAATCTGCATTCCCGGCAACTAACAAAAATTAATCACAAAAAACACTGGTCGGACACAGCCGATTTTTACAACTCGTGAGCTGCAAGACCACCGCACGCATGTTCGTATTGTATTGACGTATCTGGCCATGACCCCGATCCACGCAAACCAGTCTTCAAACGTAAAACCGAAAGATGCAGCACGCATAGTGACGGAATTACCCGAGAAACTTCGGGCGATTGCTACCAACCAAAAAAAACTGCACTATAAAACGCGTCTGGGAAACTGAAACAAGATATACTCGTAGATTCTATGCGGGAAAATCCGTTATCCTGATGCGTACGGTCCGAAAGCAGAACATTATAAGAGAAAAATTTTATAGAATAATACATACAATTTTTATTTTCCTTCGGGCATAGGTGTGCGCAGCACGCACAGCACACATAGAGAATACGCCACTGATTAATGCCAGACCGGGATATTAACCATAGATGCGTTAACAATCCTAACCTGTGGAGTAACACGTGTGAGAATCGTCACAATCATTTTCCATTTCAATCTTTATGGATCATTGAACCTTCACTGCAGATTGTGACATTATAGGAAGTACGCAACAAACAACAATCACATGCTCCTGCAGCGGTCGTTTCTGTGGCAATGTGTATAACATGACGAGATTGGTTCAGGCATAACCTGACATTAGTCGACTTGTAGGACATGCATAAGGAATCAGTAAGCTTATTCTTTATGTGTCTCTTCAGACACCCCCGGGAACTGCACGTGGAAAGTGTGAGAATGCTGGATATTATAATACGAGAAAGTAAGCGATAAGAGACATTTTGACAGCATGATCAGCGAAGAAATATGTTGATAAACAAAGATTTAGTTGTTTTAGACACTTTCTGACAATGAATCCCGAATCGTATAGCAGTATAGGCATGTAAAAACAAAATGGCTGGACCCGGGATCCGAGAAGATGAATCGAGGGGGAGACAATCTAACAGACATGACAGAACTGCAGACGGCAATACGTCACTGGATTGGAAACTAAGAATCAATCTAACATGCAACGCTTCAAGATATAATCAATAAACACAAGCAGAGATAAAGGTGACAGTGAACCCAAAAAAAAAAAAAAAATTAAAAAAAAACACTTTCACATTTTCTCGTTAAGCGTTGTGGGGCGAGACACTCCCGTTTTGTGTTAGACTTATTATACAGCCGGCTTACCACGTCTGTTCCACCAGGGTACTTTGGGGGATGCGAATACCAGTGCCACGCGTCGAATGGCAAAACATTAACGATATTAAGTTGTTGCAGAGTTAGCCTCACTGTTATTGTATTAAGTTGCTGGAGATGTTAGCCCTACTGTTTTTGAGTTGTTGGAGAAGTTAGCCCTACTGTTTTTGAGTTTTTGGAGATGTTAACATTACTATTATGGTAATGAGTTGTTGGAGATGTTAGCCCTACTGTTTTTGAGTTGTTGGAGAAGTTAGCCCTACTGTTTTTGAGTTGTTGGAGATGTTAGCCCTACTGTTATGGTGATGATTTGTGTAGATGTTAGCCTCACTGTTATATTAATGGGTTTTTAGGATGTTAGACTCACTGTTATGGTAATGAGTTGTTGGAGATGTTAGCCCCACTGTTATGGTAATGCGTTTTTTTTAGATGTTATGCTTATTAAGTTGTTGCAGCTGTTAGCCCCACTGTTATGGTATTAAGTTGTTGCAGCTGTTAGCTTCGTTGTTATGGTATTAAGTTGTTGCAGCTGTTAGCCTCGCTGTTATGGTATTAAGTTGTTGCAGCTGATAGCTGCGCTGTTATGGTATTAAGTTGTTGTAGCTGTTAGCCTCGCTGTTATGGTATTAAGTTGTTGCAGCTGTTAGCCTCGCTGTTATGGTATTAAGTTGTTGCAGCTGTTAGCCCCACTGTTATGGTATTAAGCGGTTGCAGATGTTAACCCATCTGGTATTAAATTTGTTACAGATGTCTGCATCACTGCCATATGGTATTAAGTTGTTAGTCTTACTGTTGTGGTGTTAAGTTGGTGCGAAAAATGTACCAATTAGTGGCCCAAATTTGATTACACCGTTATAAGTGCCATTATGAAATGCGCATGAATTTGGCATTGCGCTTAATAGTTCAATGGAAAGATTAAATATTCACGGCTTTCGTGCGTACTCACTCGGTTAGTTACTATAGAGAAGCTGATGGCGTGTTAATTTTTGTATAATTCATCTGCGTGATAAGGTTGGTTAGGATGAAAAAAAAGATCCCCGTCTGTAAGTTGTGTCAATGAATGTAGATGTGCAGTAATTTTATGCGCGTTTTTGTATCAAGTGGGAAATGGGAAGGGGTTGTGGATGAGGTAAGAGATGGACACTTGTGTTGAATATTAGGTCAGATGATCTTCTTGTAGAACACAGCTTGTCTTCAGAATAAATCAGAAGCTAAATATATTCACTCTTATCTATCACACCTCAATCTCCCCCTCCTCTCTTCTCCCCCCAACCACCTTCCCTTTCAGTCCTCAGTGTTAAGATAACCTCAGCTGCAACTTACTCCTGACCCTAATCTTGTTGTGATCGCGTCATGGATTCTCTAGTGACTTTAACCGTTTCAAAGTCGCATAACTTTACTTTATACGCAATACTTTATGACTGCAAGTTGAATAAAACAGAAACTAATCTGAAGAAACACAAAATGTCATAACGAAAACATAACTATTGGTTATTGTTTAAACAGGTTTTATCCGTGTGGAACTTCGAATTCGGCTTCGAACTAGAATGAAAAATTCAGGAAGTAGGAACAAGGTGCTTCAGAAAGATCCTCGGGATATATGCATGGATCACGTCACAGGTGACAGGGTTCAGAACATTACAAGACAGTATGACGGGTCATCAGGTGTAGTTGGGTACCTGACTCTGCTTTTCAGTTAATTAAGGCAACGGCAGCGAAGAAGGGAACCGGTCATTCGCACCTCAAAAGCTGAGCCGTAGTAAAGTTTAGTCTCTAACACTTCACACCCATATGACAGAATGTGCTATCAGACTACCTTTACATAAGAAGTCATATGAAAATCTGTTAACAGTCGTACCAATATAAAAACTTAGATGATAACAACCAAGTATTAAGATCAGTTAGATTTTCCAAGATTAGCTTTAAGGCTGCAGTCACCGGAACCAACGAAAGTCCAGACTAAAGACAAGATAGACAGAAAATAAATCGACAAGAGTCAGAAACCGACAAAAGAGACCACTGCAGAGATTCAGATACTGGCACAAGACAGACTCACGTGGAAACAAATTAAAAAAGCGTCCAACAAAAAGTGGCATCCCAACAGCCACCTGGGTTACGGGATGAAGGGAGAAAGGAAAGACTGAATTACTGGAAGTAACGTGATTATGGAATGATAGATTCTAGTGACAGAAATAACTGTGTCTTTATTTTAATCCTGTGATATGACTTCTGTAATTCGCAGACTGCCGGGGGCTGTCAGATGACGTCTGATTATCCTTGCCGCCGCCGTGTCAGCCTTCTCAACAACGTTCACATGAAAGCATTCTGCACAGTCCTTGTGATGTTATACATTCTAACCATGACAGGAGCTAGTGAGAGCAGCACCCAGGTAAAGCGTTTGTGTTTTGTCGGTTTTTTATACCTTTTATCAGCTCTGGCATTCTGTTAGCCAGGTGTGTTGATTTAGAAATTCCTCATTATGAATGCTGGAAATTGACCAAAACAATTTATTTTATTTTTTTTTTTGGTTATTTTCTAAATTTATGTCAGCGCATATATATACCGTAAACAATGTTTCTTTCTTCCCCCAAAAGAAAAATTAAAGAGGGAACATACGCATTTTAACGATAATTAGGACAGTACATGAGCTAATTAAATAAATAATATATTCACGCGATGAAATAAAATGCTTTCAGACACTAACATCTCTGCAAACTCTGAACCATTTTTCCGGTTGTGTCGATTTAGTACCTGAAGACAAGTTTTGGTGGTCTATTTCAATTTTCTTCTTTTCATAATATTCTGTCAAAGCTGCTAACTCTACATTTCTCGCGGTAAATGAATATCAAAACTTTTACAGTCCGTCGGATACACACACTTTAAGTCTATCTATATAGCGAGATTATCTTACTTATTTTACTAAATAATTTCTATTGGTCGCCACGTTTGCCTATTTACAGTTGTTGTTCTTGTTGAGGGATCCAGAGGCCATGGGCTCAGAGCCCATTGGCCCAGTACCATTTTGGCACTGTAATGCTGGCGTGTCTGTGGACTTTCCTACCAACCCGGTCAGAAGCTAATCAGCATCATAGCTCCTTCCCATCCACAGAGGATTCGTTATGCAGAGCTTTCTTGCAACCCCAGAGAGCCTCCTAGACTCAGCGACATATTACACCAGGCAACCATGGCGTGCGTGCGTTGTCAAGAGGTTTGAGAGACAATGAATTACACTAAAATGTGAATTCTATAACCCTCTCTGTTTATTATAAAAACGGGGGCAATTGATTTTGTTTAGATGCCTTTGTTGACAGCTCAGTAACTGTTTACAAGCCTAACAATGTTTGAATGCGCTTTCTGTTGCTCACTTAATACTCCATGTTTAGAGGAATCTTAAAGAAAACGTGTATATAGATTTAAGAAAGTTAGCACTGTAAAGGTGACTTATTTCATGTTTAAAACGGAATCAGTACTCATCTAATCGTTGTAATCTCAAATCGGTTTAGACTTTATAAAATTAATTCTGTGGGAAGAATAATGGGTGATATGATATTCTTTTTTATTCTCTTCTTTTCATTCCTTAAGAAGCACGTGCCACCATTGTAGTTGTCTCCCATGCCGTTAGCCTGCGCCAAAACACTTCCTATCTTATTGCAGTGTTGAAATGTTCGGTTAAAAAAAGTTAACATTATCCCATGGATGTGACGCTGTTAGTTCACGTGAGAAAGAAACGAACCTTAGTTAACATAAGCTGAACATTTCGAAACAAAGATTAAAATTACATCAGAGTGTTCTATAACTGAAGGAAACTGATAGTTCAGGTAAATCCTAGTGTCTGCTTCCCTAACTGAAGTAAACTGATACTTTTGGTAAATTCTAGTGTCTGCATCCCTGCAGGGCCGGATTAAGCTAGTACAGGGCCTGTAGCATATGTTAAGAAAGGGGCCCTATATTTAAAAAAAAAACAATAAAACAACACAAATATATTTGAACACATACATTTTTAATTTGCATAGTAATTATCATTATCAAAAGTAACAATCTCTTTTGACCCATGGTGCTCCTTAGTTCATTTTTAATAAGTTTTAGTTTTGAAATGATCGTTCTCCACTGCAGTTGGTTACCATTAGTGACAAATAGATGCGCAAGGCGATTTCTACATTTGGAAAACAAGACTCCAAAGAATTGTCAATTATCAAACGGTAAAACTGTAACTCTACAAGGTCTAGAGTAGTGCCAATATGAGAAGCAAGATCAATTTTCAACAGTTCTGTAAACTGCACATGTTCTTCACAAAGACTTTCTTCCAGATCTTCCGGATATGATTTAATAAGATTCGATGATCTCATTACCACCTCTTCAGGTGTAAACGACTGCAACTGACGAAGGAATCCAAATACATCATTCAACTTTTGATAAGCTTTCTGGCGTTTTGACAATGCAGAGAGCAAGCTATCAATAAGGACAAGAAATGTTCGGCTTTTAAACTGCTGAGAAGGCGTTTGAGATTCAACAAGTGGATCAAGTGTGCTGGAACTTCTGAAATCATCATACTCTCGATTTCGTTTGTGTTTTCTTCGAGTTTGTTCTTGAAAATGTTCACACTCAGTCAGATCCTTGGCCTTTTGCTCTATGTCTGCAAAAGTAGACTGCATAGCTTGAATATACCCCCGCAGGGATTCATAGAGTGCACAAGCTGTATTCAAATCTTGGTCAGAAGATTGCAAAGAAGCAGTGGTCATTTGAAAACAATGTAATACTTGATCCCACAGCATGATCATTATTCCTGTTTCTAACTTCATCATGGTTGAAAGTAGACCACGAGCCTGTGGACGACACTCTGCCTTCTGATGATTGTTATCTGAAATATCATCCAAGACTTGTTTTATTGCAGAAAAGCTGTGTAAAAGTGCTTTTGTTGCATCTGCCCGAGCGGACCACCTGGTATCTGACAGTCTTTTCACAAAGGGCAAATGGGACTTATTATGAGTACCACCAGCACATAACGCAGTAGAAAGGAGACCCCACGGTAGGTAGAAGCAGAAAAGAAGGTGTACAGTCTTTCAACAAATCCAAAGAAAATGACTGCTTCCGTCCGCAAACAGTTAAGATAAAAATAATGAAGAGTCACACTAAGTCACCCTCTTATGCTCTTTCTCTCGCAATTTCGTGACACCAAATGAAAAGGCGCTACAGATGGCATAAATCACAAGATCTTTTGTTTAACGCTCGTATTAGAAGATGACCAAAAAATTATGTACATATTTATTGGCGTTTCTTCTTCTTTGATCCTTAGCCGCCGACCGTCAAAGCAGTCAGTGGACATCACGCCTAGTGGCGTCTTGTAGGGCAACAACAAATTAATTCCACTTTGCTCGGTCGGTGGCCATCCTTCGTACAGTGCCCCAACTCTGGTTCATTCTTTGCATCTCAGCCTCCACAGTCCTCCGCCAGGTTGTTTTTGGTCGGCCTCTCTTTCGTTTTCCTTCAGGGGTCCAAAGCATAGCTGTTCTTGTGATGGCATCGGGGTCTCTTCTGAGAACATGACCAACCCAGCTCCAGCGTCTGCCAGCTATGATGGTGTGCATGTCCTCTTGCTTGCTACGAGTAAGCAGATCTTGGTTAGTGATGGTATTTGGCCAAAAGATTCGGTAAATTTTTCTTAGGCATGTTGTGTGAAAAGAGGACAATTTCGACATTTCCTTCTCTGTAACTCTCCAGCATTCCGCACCATAGAGAAGCACAGAAAGCACACAGCTCTGCTATAATCTTAATTTTGTGCTTGTGCTGTATTGGGAGGACTTCCAGATGTTGTTTAGGCTAAAGAAGGCTGTTCTTGCCTTATTCATTCTGACATTGATGTCTCTGTCTGCCCCGCCGTCTGGTGTTACTATGCTTCCTAGGTATGTGAAGGTATCTGTCTGTACCAATTGCTGATTCCTTACTGATATGGGCTCAGGGTTGCTCACATTGAGCGTCATGACCTCAGACTTCTTTAAATTGATATTCAAGCCCACCTGCTGGCTAAACCTATTAAGTCTATCCGTTTTTTCCTGGATGTGTTGATGTGAATGTGCTAGTAGTGCAATGTCATCTGCATATTCCAGATCTTCCAATTTAGAAAATGTTGTCCATCTTATTCCTCTTGGACTGCCCTCTGTTGTCTGGCGCATCACCCAGTCTATGACTGTTAAAAATAGAGTGGTTGATAAGGGGCATCCCTGTCGTACTCCTGTCTTCACCTCAAAGGTTAGGTTGCTCTGCCCAACACTAAACGTAAAGTTGGCATAGAGGCTTTTTATGATTGACACTATGCAGCTTGGAATTCCATAAGCCCTCAGTATTTTCCATAAACTGTCCCTATGTATGCTTTCGAAAGCCTTTTCAAAATCAACAAAATTAATGTAAAGCTGTCTTTGCCATTCTGAGCACTGCTCTATAATGTTCCTGAGAGTGAATATATGATCTACACGTCTCCTGTTCTTTCTAAATCCTGCTTGTTCTTTCCTCAGTTTGTGGTCTACTGCCTTTGAAATTCTCTGTATAATTATCCTGCCTAGTATTTTGCTGGGAACTGAGAGAAGAGTGATTCCTCTCCAATTATTGCAGTCTGCAAGATCTCCCTTCTTGGGCAATTTGACAATTATTCCTTTGTTCCACTCTGATGGTGTTGTCCCCGTTTTCCAGACTTGTGCAAATAGTGGTTCTAATAGTTCTGCTGCTAGCTCAGGGTCTGTCTTAAATAGCTCTGCATTTAAGTTATCATGGCCCGGAGCTTTGCCGTTCTTTAACCCTTTGATTGCTGTGATGATTTCTTCTTTGCGTGGAATGTCTGTATTCACATCTAGATCGTTTTCCGCTTCAGGAACATTCAATTGTGTCCTGGTGGTTCCTTGTTCAGAGTTTCTCTGAAGTGCTCTGTCCATCTATTTTCCTGTCCCTCTGCTGTCGTGATGAGATTACCTTGCTTATCTCTTACTAATGTAATATTGTTTGCCCCTCGTTTTCCGCTGATGAATTTAGTTATTTTGTATACTGTGCTTTGTTCATTTCTCAGTGCTGCCTCCTCTGCCTGTCTTGCAAGATCGTCTAGGAAATTACATTTGTTGGCTCGGGTTTGGCGTTTAACTTCCTTGTTCAGCTGACTGTACTGTTCGCTATATAGTTGCTTTAACCTGGGGGACTTCGTTTCTGTTTTCTTTCTTTTCATTTCCTTTCTCATCGTTATGGTGTTTAATGTTTCTGGTGTTATCCAGTCTTGCTTCTTCCTTTCCTGGAATCCCAAGCATGATTTGCTGTTTTCTTTGTATATTGTTGAAATGGTGTTGAAATTCTGGTCTATATCATCAGTCAATGTCTTTTCCTGACTTTTGGCAAATTGATATCGTTTCTTTATGTCGGCCGCAAAAGCTTTTCTGGTATGGGAGTCCTTCAATTTGCTGATGTCAAACCTTTTCTGTGTAGTTACAGTTGGTGCAGCCCTTCTTAGTTTCACTTTCAGTTTTGCTACTACTAATGGTGATTGTCGTGAGAAATTCTAATCCACATATATAAATTAAAAGGTAAATGTAAAGCCTAACAAATAACTTCAATAAAGGAAAGAAGAATGGTAAAGAACAGTGCTGTCACAATGACTGTACTCGAAATCCCCCTTGTTTTCTACTTCGTCTGCAAATTGTAATGTTTCACGTTGATAGTAAAAGCCTACTGCTTCAATACCCGCTTTCTACGATAAAACGTTGTCATAAAATTAACAAGTGATACAACGTAAAAATATCTCCAAAGGATAAAATGTAAGGATAAAAACCAATGCGTAAGCTGCTGGAATACATGATCGCCCGCGCCGCGGGTCATCAGGTGTTAGACTTGAAGGCAAAACGGAACGAGGATCAAAAGACAAAAATCTGACTGAACGCGTACTTGAACTAGCGAGGTTAATGGACGCAAATTGGTGGGGCAAGGAGGAAAAGTCACGTTCCCCCCCCCCCCACCCAAGTTGACATAAAGTAAGGAATTCTACAGAAGGGACCTTGGATATGATACGCCACAGTCATTTATTGGACGCTTTTGCGATACCAAGCCTTTGATTTGAATTCAGCGGCTAAACGCAGATGCTTGAAATATTACAAAATTTAAAAAGTAATTTTTTCTTAATATTAATGTTAGGAATATAAAAATTAGCTGGCCGGATGGCCCATTCTGAGCAGTGAAATAATATGTTTTTTAATTTTACAGACGGATAGATAATAATGAAAATAATGACAAAAGACAGTGTTGTTCACAACAGCGAAAGACTGCATTGAATCAAAAGTGTCGCTATTTGCACAAAAAATCGCGACCTCGAGACGCAGGTGTTCAAATCTACTTAGCATGGAAGAGAAGGGATATTGGTGGAAGCTGTGTCTAAAAATAACTTTTAACGACAAAATTTTGGAGGGGAGAGAAAGGTTGGTTCAAAAATCAAGTACGTTTTGTGAAAACGCAAGTAGAGACGGACAGACTAACAGATAAAAATCCATACTTGACTGAAGCATGACTGAAATGACTTTAGTGTAGGAAATTTGAATTTAAAAAACCAAGGCATTGATTGGCCACAGACAATCATATTATCCGCGCTTAGACGAGCTTTTTTGCCATTCCTCAATAGTTGTCCAGTGATAGACACAGTAAATTTCAAGTGTGGTGATTTCCAAATGAAATAAATTGAAATAAGTGCAGGGACGCCATACTATAGCCAGCAGCTCAGCTGAGTTTTGCTAGCATTTCTGTGTTCTTTATTCATAATCTGGTAAGATTGAAATTATTTCTTTGTATATTTTGAATATTGTTTAATGTTCGAGTGATTTGATACTGCCATATCGAAATCTAGCCTTACAAACAAGTAAGGATTCGCTCTGGACCCCCCGCCCTAGTTCAGGGTCTAGGGACAAACAATATATAAACTACAGCAAGGTTTAGGAAGGGGTGATCAAGTGTTGAGAACAGTGAATCATATCACCTATCCTATTCTATGGCAGTGAGATAATGCACCTATTTCAGAATCTGTAGACTGGGGAAACTTACCCTATGCGAAACCAACTAGGTAAGATGTGCTGTCTGGTCAGAGAGAACTGACCCTGTTTATGTGGTGTTATTGTAATTTGTTATGTGTAGAAGTGGCTTATTAGGTAAGGTTCTGAGCAAAAACCAATACTTTATTTCAGAGCTGTGAGTTCGATCTTGACACTAAGGTGGTGTCAAATGCTGATTAATAATTGAAGTGAGGACCCGTGCAGGGTACATTTCGACAGAACATCTGTGTATTGCTCAAGCACGGAGAGGTGGGGCCATCATATTCCAGCACCAGAACAAATCTGGCAAAGTTAAGTAGGCTAGCTGGCCTGCTGAACTTACACCAACTTCATAAAACTAGCACCCAAGAGAATTTACTACTGAAGCATCCCATTTCCTTCCATCATTAATGGACAATGCTGTGTAGGCATAAACAGGGAGGGATGAAGCCACCCCAACAGCACATCCATTCATAGTTTTCCCAGAAAAATTAACATTACGAACAGTAATACTATAATTAATCTTGAAGATTGCATATGTAAACATCTTTCATTTAACATGCCATTTATTCATGCCATTCATTCAGAAATTTCAAAATCTTTGCATAAGTTCTGGCCAAAATAAAACCTTGGTTCAGAACAAATAAATTTAAAAAAAGATTTTCTATTCTAAATTTAACCAGCTGAATTTAGTTCATTGTGTTATAAATTTTATTGATAGTATTAGACTTAATTAATATCTGTGGGTGTGTGTATATGTCCATACAACACATTGCATTCAGTACCCTAGATTTTAACGTAGCCACATTCATTAGTAAAAAAAAGATATGTGTGAGGTCATAAAGTGGTAGCACGAAAGGGCCTTCTGTATATTCACAGTTACAATTATCTCAGGAGCCTTCACAGCTGACCTCACGCATCACACTAGGTGATAACACCACCATACAATACCATCAAAATCCACTACATATATTGGGGTCTTGTCCAGGGATATTTAGCATAAACAGTAATATAAGGATCTCCTGGTGGGAGAAATAAAATTAGGGGAACAAAATTGTAAAATTCCCTTAAAATTAAAAGTGTCCCTTTAAATTAAAAGGGCAATTAGAAGTTGGTGAATCTTCACAGCCAGTAATAATTAATTAGTTAACTGGTTAGTTAGAATTAGTTAGACTATAGTCATAAGAAGTACTTAGTGTATTTACTGGTTAGAGATTTATTTTGTATATTATTATATTGTTTAGAAAGTATGGCGGAGCTAGCAAAATTTAGATCAGCTGCTGTGCTGACCGCAAAGGAGATGGGAATGGATGGTCAGATTTTAATTCAATACGTAACGGCTGAATGTGATAAATATATTGAACGGGAAGAAAGGAGATTAGAAAAAGAGGCTGAAAGAAAATTAGAGTCTGAAAGGTTGGCTGAAGAGAAGAGGTTAGAGGCGGATAGAGAAATTAAGAGGCTGCAGATTGAGGCAGAAGACAAACGACAGCAAAGGGAGGCAGAAGATAAAAAGGCCGAAAGGGAGGCAGAAGATAAAAAGGCCGAAAGGGAGGCAGAAGATAAAAAGGCCGAAAGGGAGGCAGAAGATAGAAGGTTGCAAAGGGAGCACGAATTACGACTAAGGGAGCTGGAATTACAAGGCCAGGCTCCTGAAAATGGTGCCAGCCCTTTTGCCTCAGATGCTACGCCCAGTCTGGGAGCCTCAAACTCAGCTATGGGGTTTCATTTAGACCATTTTGTTGAAAAAGACGATGACATAGAGGGGTACCTAGGACGTTTTGAGTTATTAGCTACTACATATGGGTTAGAGAGAGAGAGGTGGAGTTTAAAGCTATCACAAGGACTGAGAGGTACTTCTTATGAAGTCTTTGCTAAAATGAACAGGGAAGACCAAGACAATTATGACATGTTAAAGCAGGCTTTGTTATTAAGGTACGAGAAGAATGGTGAATTTTATCGTAAGAAATTTAGAAATGCCAAACTGTTGTCTGGGGAGACATACCACCAATTCTCTGCTAGACTGGAAACCTATTTGGAGAAATGGACTGCTCTGGGGAAGACCCAAGATCTTAAAGAAATGATCATGATTGAGCAATTGAGAGAGTCCATGGCTCCAGACATGAGAAAATTTCTCATGGAACAAGGTGCAGAGAAGTTGGGAGAGGTTTTAAATGTCGCTGAGAGGTATCAGGCAGCCCAGGCAGAGGTAAGTGGTGCTAAAAAGAAGCACATAGATAATTTTAAAGCTCCACAGCAATTTAATAAATTTGATAATAGAGAGCAGGGAAATAAAAGTAGGACAAACTTTGAGCGGCCAAGAAATGACTATCGCGACAGAAACTCACAGTTCAATGACCAAAAGTTCAATGAAAGAAAACCGTTGAACCAAGGAAAAAGATGGTGTAAATGGTGCAAGAAGGATAACCATAACACCGAATTTTGTAGAAGGAAACCTTCAAACATTGCTGCAATGAAGTCGGGGACGCAAAGATTAAAGGTTAATCCTAATGGACAACAGGAACCTTATCACCCCCCAGTTTGTGAGGATGTTATTTGTAATGGGGCCACCATAAGGTGCCTTTATGATACAGGTTTGGATTATGATTCAGTTGTGAAGTCTAGCCTAGTGGACCCAAGTCAGTATACCACAGAAACAGTGGAAATACAAGGGGCGACCAAGGACATACCACTCATGACACTTCCCATCGCAAGGATAACGGTGAAAACTCGCTATGTGGAAGGAGAAATCAGAGCAGCAGTGATAGATGAACCAATCTACCCTCTGATATTGGGGTGTAGATACGTCTTCTTGGGGAATCCCGAGAAACCTGTGATCATGGCGACAGTGCAGACCAGGTCACAGAAGAAGGAGGAAGAAGGTGAACCTATAAATGCTCATCCAGAGGAGATGAGAAAGGCGCAGGCTGAGGATAGGACACTCAAGCCATGTTTTAAAAAATTGCCCAAATGCCACACACCTCCGAGCAAGGGGGAATATTTCATGAAGAACAAACTATTATACAGGAAGGCCGGAACTGGAATAAATGGTCACAACCAGCTGGTTCTTCCCACTTCATATAGAGATAAAGTGATGGAACTCGGGCATGCGATTCCCTTCAGTGGTCACATGGGGATCAGCGCCACAGGACAGCGTATAGCTTGTCATTACTTCTGGCCAGGGATAACGGAGGATATAAAAAGATATGTCAAATCCTGCCCTGAATGTCAAAGGGTAGCTCCAAAGCACTGGACTGCTCCTGCAACTCTAGGGGAAATGCCCATAGTGGGAACACCTTTTGAGAGGGTTGCAGTGGATATTGTGGGACCTCTCACTCGGACCAAGAGGAGGAACAGTTACATCCTTACTCTGGTGGACACTTGTTCTATGTGGGGAGAGGCGGTAGCCCTGCCATCAATTGATTCAAAACATGTAGCAGAGGCACTACTTACAATATTTACCCGATTAGGATTCCCGCATCAAATCTTGACGGATAATGGATCTCAGTTCAAGGGGAAACTAACGGAAGAAGTTTTTAAACTATTTCAAGCCAGACACTTTCATTGTAGTCCGTACCATCCACAAGGGAACGGCCAGGTAGAGAGGTTCAACGGGACTCTCATTTCTATCCTGAGAAAGCTGGCACACGAAAAACCGGATCTGTGGGATCAATTCCTGCCCGCCGCATTGTTTGCGTATCGGGAGGTACCACATAGTTCAACCGGGATGGCTCCCGCAACTCTGCTATTTGGGAGGCCAATAAAAGGTCCTTTAGAAGCTTTATTAAGGACCTGGACGGATGAGAAGGCGGAAGAACCTGTTACCTCATCTTATCAATATGTGAACGAACTGACCACTCGTTTGAAAGCTGGATGGAAACTGGCAAATGATAATTTGAAACAAGCCAGGAAGAAACATGCAGCATATTTTAATAGGAAGGCAAAGGACCGAGAACTAGCTGTGGGAGAGAAGGTGCTTCTTCTACTACCCGGTAGCCAGAATAAATTACAAATTGGTTGGCAAGGTCCATATACGGTTCTAGAGAAGGTGTCTAGAACAAACTATAAAATTGACAAAAAGGGGAAGGAGAAAGTTTATCATGTAAACTTATTAAAGAAGTATCTGGACAGACCACTCCAGGAAAGCACCCCCTTATTGACCTTGGCTATTGCAACCCAGATGCAAAAGGAACCACTCACCTCACATGAATACCCATTACATCCTTGTGAAACAGCAGCACAGGTAAAAGTCAGTAAGCACCTGACTAAAAACCAGAGGGAGAGAGTTCAACAGGTTCTGGAGGAACATACAGATGTATTAACAGATAAACCAGGCCATACAAATTTGCTACAGTATGACATGAAACTGGTAGACTCAAACCCAATCTGTATGAGAGCCTATTCTATTCCGTTCGCGAAGGAGAAGGCATTGAAGGAAGAAATAGATTATTTGCTGAAGGAGGGGATTATTTCGCACAGTGAATCATCTTTTAGTTCTAGTGTCGTTTTGTTGAGAAAACCGTCTGGGGAACACAGACTGTGCATAGATTACAGGAAACTGAATGCTGTCACAGAAGGACAAGTGGATCCATTACCAGACACAAAACAGTTATTTGCCAGACTGAACAAGGCAAAATACTTTTCAAAGGTGGATCTTAGTAAAGGCTATTACCAGATCCCAGTGAAGCCTGAAGTGAGACCTTATTTGGCTTTTAGCACTTCGGATGGACATTATGAATTCAATATGCTACCATTCGGACTGAAAAATGCTCCGAGTGTGTTTTCAAGGATGATGCGCAAATTGTTGGATCCCCTGAATAACCCATGTATCACGAATTTCATGGATGATATTCTCGTCGCCACAGAGACATTTGAAGAACACATTGAAGCTCTAGAAATGTTATTTAATAGACTTCGGGAGGCGAACTTAACTGCTAGGCCAACAAAATGTTGTATTGGATGCAAAGAGTTGGAATTCTTGGGACACACTGTACATCAGGGTAACATGACCCCTGATCCTAAGAACTTGGAAAAACTGCAGAGAGCACCTAGACCACAAACAAAAAAGGACGTGCGATCATTCGTGTCGTTATGCGGATTTTATCAAAAATACATCAAAAATTTTAACGCTATTTGTGCTCCTCTGACTGATCTGACTCGCAAGGGACTTCCAGATAAAATTATTTGGACTGCACAATGTGAACTAGCGTTCCAAGAGTTAAAGGAAAAACTCACTAGCAAGCCTATTCTCAAACTGCCTGATTTGACACAGGACTTTGTCTTAAGAACCGATGCAAGTAATGTAGGACTCGGAGGGGCTTTGTTGCAAAGATCATCTTCACCTGATGGGGAACTGAAACCAGTCGCTTATGCAAGCCGCAAATTGAATAAGGCGGAACAAGGATACTCCACAAGCGAAAAAGAATGTTTAGCGTTAATCTGGGCAATAAAGAAGTTTCAAATCTATCTGTATGGTAGGACTTTTGTGGTGGAGACGGATCATCAGCCTCTCGTATTCTTATCTCAGGCTAAGCATGAAAACGCAAGATTGCTGAGGTGGTCTTTATTACTTCAACCTTATCAGTTTAGTATCCAATATATCCCAGGCAAATTGAATGTCGGTGCAGATTTCCTCAGTCGGCACCCCTGTGATCAAAATTAGAGTAATGGCAGACGGGAGGAGAGATTTTATCTATGTGTATCACTGGTTTTGGAACTTGCCGTAGGCATGTTTTCAAGTGGGGAGATGTGTCATAAAATTAACAAGTGATACAACGTAAAAATATCTCCACAGGATAAAATGTAAGGATAAAAACCAATGCGTAAGCTGCTGGAATACATGATCGCCCGCGCCGCGGGTCATCAGGTGTTAGACTTGAAGGCAAAACGGAACGAGGATCAAAAGACAAAAATCTGACTGAACGCGTACTTGAACTAGCGAGGTTAATGGACGCAAATTGGTGGGGCAAGGAGGAAAAGTCACGTTTCCCCCCCCCCCCCCCCCTCCAAGTTGACATAAAGGAAGGAATTCGACAGAAGGGACCTTGGATATGATACGCCACAGTCATTTATTGGACGCTTTTGCGATACCAAGCCTTTGATTTGAATTCAGCGGCTAAACGCAGATGCTTGAAATATTACAAAATTTAAAAAGTAATTTTTTCTTAATATTAATGTTAGGAATATAAAAATTAGCTGGCCGGATGGCCCATTCTGAGCAGTGAAATAATATGTTTTTAATTTTACAGACGGATAGATAATAATGAAAATAATGACAAAAGACAGTGTTGTTCACAACAGCGAAAGACTGCATTGAATCAAAAGTGTCGCTATTTGCACAAAAAAATCGCGACCTCGAGACGCAGGTGTTCAAATCTACTTAGCATGGAAGAGAAGGGATATTGGTGGAAGCTGTGTCTAAAAAATAACTTTTAACGACAAAATTTTGGAGGGGAGAGAAAGGTTGGTTCAAAAATCAAGTACGTTTTTGTGAAAACGCAAGTAGAGACGGACAGACTAACAGATAAAAATCCATACTTGACTGAAGCATGACTGAAATGACTTTAGTGTAGGAAATTTGAATTTAAAAAAAACCAAGGCATTGATTGGCCACAGACAATCATATTATCCGCGCTTAGACGAGCTTTTTTGCCATTCCTCAATAGTTGTCCAGTGATAGACACAGTAAATTTCAAGTGTGGTGATTTCCAAATGAAATAAATTGAAATAAGTGCAGGGACGCCATACTATAGCCAGCAGCTCAGCTGAGTTTTGCTAGCATTTCTGTGTTCTTTATTCATAATCTGGTAAGATTGAAATTATTTCTTTGTATATTTTGAATATTGTTTAATGTTCGAGTGATTTGATACTGCCATATCGAAATCTAGCCTTACAAACAAGTAAGGATTCGCTCTGGACCCCCCGCCCTAGTTCAGGGTCTAGGGACAAACAATATATAAACTACAGCAAGGTTTAGGAAGGGGTGATCAAGTGTTGAGAACAGTGAATCATATCACCTATCCTATTCTATGGCAGTGAGATAATGCACCTATTTCAGAATCTGTAGACTGGGGAAACTTACCCTATGCGAAACCAACTAGGTAAGATGTGCTGTCTGGTCAGAGAGAACTGACCCTGTTTATGTGGTGTTATTGTAATTTGTTATGTGTAGAAGTGGCTTATTAGGTAAGGTTCTGAGCAAAAACCAATACTTTATTTCAGAGCTGTGAGTTCGATCTTGACACTAAGGTGGTGTCAAATGCTGATTAATAATTGAAGTGAGGACCCGTGCAGGGTACATTTCGACAGAACATCTGTGTATTGCTCAAGCACGGAGAGGTGGGGCCATCATATTCCAGCACCAGAACAAATCTGGCAAAGTTAAGTGGGCTAGCTGGCCTGCTGAACTTACACCAACTTCATAAAACTAGCACCCAAGAGAATTTACTACTGAAGCATCCCATTTCCTTCCATCATTAATGGACAAATGCTGTGTAGGCATAAACAGGGAGGGATGAAGCCACCCCAACAGCACATCCATTCAGAGTTTTCCCAGAAAAATTAACATTACGAACAGTAATACTATAATTAATCTTGAAGATTGCATATGTAAACATCTTTCATTTAACATGCCATTTATTCATGCCATTCATTCATAAATTTCAAAATCTTTGCATAAGTTCTGGCCAAAATAAAACCTTGGTTCAGAACAAATAAATTAAAAAAAAGATTTTCTATTCTAAATTTAACCAGCTGAATTTAGTTCATTGTGTTATAAATTTTATTGATAGTATTAGACTTAATTAATATCTGTGGGTGTGTGTATATGTCCATACAACACTTTGCATTCAGTACCCTAGATTTTAACGTAGCCACATTCATTAGTAAAAAAAAGATATGTGTGAGGTCATAAAGTGGTAGCACGAAAGGGCCTTCTGTATATTCACAGTTACAATTATCTCAGGAGCCTTCACAGCTGACCTCACGCATCACACTAGGTGATAACACCACCATACAATACCATCAAAATCCACTACAAACGTGTACTGCCTTTCTAAGAAAAACCTTGAGATACGCAAGTTGACCTAGATTTAAAATTCCATTCATGTCGTTTTATACACTACGTTACCCAAAAACGAAAGACAGATGGACTAAAGATAGAAAGAAGGGAGGGCTGAAAGCAGGGACGCATGCAACACTAAACACGCGTCTCGCTATACAATTACTACCATCACGCGTGTAAGGCCATAAGCACTAGCTTTTTTCAAATCGACAGTGATAAAAAACACTACCCATACGAGAGTTAGTTTTTAAAAACCTGAAAATTCTTATTAGGAAATATGACATTATACTGGTTTACGTTTGAAAACATTACAGTACCCAGACACCACATCGTATTCGAAGTGAACAGGAGGTAGTAGAAAATGCATATTTTGAACGCAGCCCCTTAGCCCCATTAAATTTATATATTTGGGTTCCTTAGGACTTGCTGACAAATAATATGTTAAACGTTACGCAAATAGTCTAGGAATTACCAAATTATAGCCAAAAGAAATAGTGAGGGATGTCAGACAACACCAAAATCAGAATCGCTCAGTGGCAGATTTTCACCCCACCATTGTACGGGAAATGGGTCTCCATGTTAAATCCGATTTGATTGGAGCGCAAGAAATGTAAGGCTAAACACGATTAGTCGGGCTATAAATAATATCTTTTGTTGTCAGGGGAAACGGGAGTAGGAGTACTTTTTTTCAAACGATTGGGTAAACATGGCACGATTGGTTAGACCCGCGAATATAGTCAATCAGAGGCGTCAGGTCAGCACCACATGTTCAAATAAACTTACTACAGAACCAGTGCGTTGAGCACCAGTGCATATTTTTATAAATAAAAGCCTGGGACATCGGCAGATCGAAATTGTGCTATATTCAGTGCCAGTCAACGTAATTCTGTATTATTTCCATGAATTGTGGTAAGCTTGAAATATTTGATATCTTTTAATGAAAATTGAATGTAAATTGATAATTTATGTCTGTATATATGTGTGGTTCAGTAGCGAACATGAGGTGAAGCCTATATAGTGCTCCAACCTGAACAGAAGGTGTCGGAGGAAAGTAAAACTACATGGAATTGCCAAACAGTACACTGACACCTATTTTATTGACTAGAAAGAAATAATGCTGGAATTGCAGAGGCGTAGTAACCATTAGGGAGGAATATACTGGTGAAAATTGTTTCAGATGAAGATAGCAGTTGGCCTACCGCTCTGAACTCAGTGTTTGTTATGTATTGTGCTCAGTGTAGAAATAGAGTATAAATTAGTTCTGAAGTAGGAGGTACAACCTTCTTGTTTCAGGGACCGTGGTCCTAAAGTTATTGAGCAGCACCTGGTCAGAGCTTTGCTGAATCCAGAGGCGGACAGCAGACTCCTTGGTCCATATAGCAAACAGTGAGGTGTCTCCAGAACACAGGGGAGCAATCGAGCAGAGGAGTCTTTTCCTGCCGCCATCACGAAAGATAAGCCTATGTGGCCAGCGGAGCTCAACATTATGTAACCCCATCTTAAACTGACATTGTATAAAAATAAGAGGGGAAATTAATTGTTTTAATGAAAGGAACTGAGAACATCTCCAATACTAGTTCCAACAGAAACAAACACGTGAAGTCATGATGACAAATAACAACATAGCTTGAAAAAAACAAAACCAGTATTACCTCATATTACTACTACACAACTGACACACATATGATAATATTAATAAAATATGTCACTACAAGATTCATATTGATAAATTCTATATATATATATAACTTATAATTATAATTGATTGTGATTCCTGGTTCACTTTGTATTTGAATCAGGACACATAAATATTAATGAAAGTACTTAATACATATTGATATTTGAAAATTTACCAGTGACTCGTTTAAGATAGTCTTATAGAATGTTTCATGTGTGTGAGTGTCACAGTGTTGTCAAGTGTGGTGGAATAAATTAAATTGTTTATCTGTCTGTTGTTGTTGTGACTTACACTTCATCATATACATACCCTAGACATTTAACGTAGTCATCACAATATTCCAGAATAATTCTGACTGAGGCATAATGTGGTAGCAAGTAAGGTTATCTGTAAAACACTACACCTATTAGATACAGATACCTTCACAGCTGATCTCAGTCAGTACACTAAGTCCCCTATAAAAACTTATAACATCCCACTTTACCACATATATTGGGGTCTCGCTCCAGGGATATTGAACTTTCTCCTGTTATATATATTGGGAATAATAAAGAATTAAAAGGTATCCTTGGGTGGAAATAAATAAGGTTGAGCTCTCAGTGCCTGTGGTGTCCTTAGATAATTATTGAAAGATTGAATTGTTACATTTGTATGTTAGACAATGGCCGACTTGGCAAAATTTCGATCTGCTGCTGTACAGACTGCGAAAGAGTTAGGAATGGACGGGCAAATTATGATTGCTTATGTCACTGCTGTATGTGACAAATATATTGAACGGGAAGAAAGAAGATTAGAAAAAGAGGCCGAAAGAAAGTTAGAGGCTGAGACTAAGAGGTTGCAGATTGAGGCTGAGGCTAAGAGGTTGCAGATTGAGGCTGACAAAGAGGCTAAAGCATTGGAGGCAGAAAGAGAAGACAAAAGATTTGCTGCAGAAAGGGAAGACAAGCGATTAGCTGCAGAAAAAGACGAGAAGAGATTACAAAGGGAACATGAGTTACGACTAAGGGAGTTTGAGTTTCAAGGCCATGCTCCTGAAAATGGTGCCAGTCCCTTTGCCTCTGATGCCACTGCTAGCCAGGGAGCCTTAACCTCAGCTATGAACTTTCATTTAGATCATTTTGTTGAGAAAGACGATGATATTGAGAGCTATCTTAATAGATATGAACTATTAGCTACCACATATGGGTTAGAAAGAGAAAGGTGGAGCTTAAAGTTATCTCAAGGGCTTCGTGGGGCAGCTTATGAAGTTTTTGCCAAAATGAGCAGAGGTGATCAAGAAAATTATGACATGCTAAAGCAGGCTCTTTTGTTAAGATATGAAAAGAACGCAGAATTTTATAGGAAAAAATTTAGGAATGCTAAACTACTGTCAGGTGAAACCTATCACCAGTTCTCTGCACGAATAGAGACATATTTGGAGAAATGGACTTCTCTGGGGAAAACCCAAGATCTTAAGGAAATGGTCCTTATAGAACAACTAAGAGAGTCCATGGCTCCAGACCTGAGAAAGTTTCTCATGGAACAAGGTGCAGAGAGGCTGGGTGAGTTGCTAAATGTTGCTGAAAGGTATCAAGCGGCTCAGGCAGAAGTATCAGGTAATAAAAAGAAACAGGTAGAAAATTTTAGGGCACCACAGAACTTTAATAAATTTGATCCAAGAGATCAAAACAAAGGTAAGCACCAATTTGATAGGCCACGGTATGACAATAAAAATAAAACCCCACAATTCGATGAAAGGAAATATGATGAAAGAAAATCTTTCAACCAAGGAAAAAGGGGGTGTAAGAATTGTCAGATGAACAATCATGACACTGACCATTGTAGAAGGAAACCTATGTATATGGCCACCCTTCAGGTCAGGTCAACCTCAAGACAGGAGGAGGATATTATGTTAGATACCACTCCAGAAGAGATGAGGAAGGCACAGGCTGGGGATAAGACCCTCAAGCCTTGTTTCAGGAAATTGTCAACTTGTCATACAACTCCAGGCAAGGGAGATTTTTACATGAAAAACAAGTTGATGTATAGGAAGACTGGAGCTAGATCCAAAGGTCAGGGACAGCTGGTACTTCCTAAAAGATATAGGGCAGAATTAATAAGGAGCCTACATGTGAAACCAGATGGGGACCATGAGAAAATAGGTACCATCATTCAAAAGGTGGCTCACAATTATTATTGGCCCAAGGCAAGATGGGACATTGAGAATTTTGTAGAGAGGTGTAGCATAGCACACGAGGGAACACCCACAAGTGGGAACATTGATCAGGACCTGGACACGCCAAGGGGCAAAATTAGGCCTGACAATAAAAAGAAAAATAAATTGGATAAAGTGGACCAAATGGAATGGGAAGCCCCTTTTCACGGACAAGCTTCACTTAACTGTTTTACAATGGCCACTATGCGGCGAGTGCAAAAAGATGTCTTACCCCAGGATAAGCCGAAAATCCCTCAATCGGACTTAAACAAACGGGAGGAAGAGGATGTAGAGAGGAAATCTCTCATCGAGAATTTTAAGTGGGGAGAAAGCCCCAAGAGAAAAATTGGTAGCGGTCGTTTTCTGAATGATAATTCTGGGAAGAAAAATCATCACTATAGCGCTTCCAGTGGAAGAGACCATATCGGTCCATGGACAAATAGGTCCACACAATTAAAGGTCCATATGTAGCGCTGTTAAGAACGTGGACTGATGAAAAAGCAGAGGAAAATATTACATCCTCATACCAATATGTGAATGAGCTGACCACTCGTTTAAAAACTGGCTGGAAACTTGCCAATGAAAATTTGAAACAAGCCAGGAAGAAACATGCTGCCTATTATAACAGAAAAGCTAAAGACAGAGATTTGGCTGTGGGAGAGAAGGTACTGCTTCTTCTCCCCGGTAGTCAGAATAAGTTACAGATTGGATGGCAAGGTCCATATACAGTTCTAGAGAAGGTGTCTAGAACAAATTATAAGATAGATAAGAAGGGGAAAGAAAAAATCTATCATGTGAATCTCCTGAAGAAATATTTGGAAAGAGAACATCAGGAAGAGACACACTTGTTGACCTTGTCCATTGCCATGGAGATGAAAAAGGAACCACTTTCATCATTTGAATATCCATTACACCCCTGTGAGACAGCGGCACAGGTGAAAATCAGTACACATTTAACGAAAACTCAGAAAGAGAGAGTGCAACAGGTTCTAGATAATCATGCAGAGGTGTTAACAGACCGACCTGGGCATACAAACTTATTGGAATATGATGTGAAACTGATAGACCCCACACCTGTCTGTATGAAACCATATTCGATTCCTTTTGCTAAGGAGAAAGCTTTGAAGGAAGAGATAGACTATTTGTTGAAGGAAGGGATTATTTCACACAGTGAATCTTCGTATAGTTCCGGTGTTGTACTCTTAAGGAAACCCTCTGGAGAACATAGACTCTGTATAGATTACAGGAGACTGAATGCTATTACAGAAGGACAGGTGGATCCATTGCCGGATACAAATCAGTTGTTTGCCAGACTAAATAAAGCTAAATATTTCTCAAAAGTGGATCTGAGTAAAGGATACTATCAGATTCCAGTAAAGCCTGAGGTTAGACCATACCTAGCTTTTAGTACCTCAGAAGGACACTATGAGTTTAACAGATTGCCATTTGGATTGAAGAATGCGCCTAGTGTCTTCTCTAGAATGATGAGAAAATTATTGGACCCTCTGAATAATCCATGTATCACAAATTTCATGGATGATATCCATATAGCAACAGAAACATTTGAGGAACACATTGACCCTCTGAACATGCTGTTTAATCGACTTAGGGAAGCGAATTTAACAGCCCGACCAACCAAATGTTGCGTTGGATGTAAAGAATTGGAATTCTTGGGACACACAGTTTATCAGCAGGGAAACATGACCCTATAACGTCTGTTTTAAGTGGGGAGGATTTGTCGTGAGAAATTCTAATCCACATATATAAATTAAAAGGTAAATGTAAAGCCTAACAAATAACTTCAATAAAGGAAAGAAGAATGGTAAAGAACAGTGCTGTCACAATGACTGTACTCGAAATCCCCCTTGTTTTCTACTTCGTCTGCAAATTGTAATGTTTCACGTTGATAGTAAAAGCCTACTGCTTCAATACCCGCTTTCTACGATAAAACGTGTACTGCCTTTCTAAGAAAAACCTTGAGATACGCAAGTTGACCTAGATTTAAAATTCCATTCATGTCGTTTTATACACTACGTTACCCAAAAACGAAAGACAGATGGACTAAAGATAGAAAGAAGGGAGGGCTGAAAGCAGGGACGCATGCAACACTAAACACGCGTCTCGCTATACAATTACTACCATCACGCGTGTAAGGCCACAAGCACTAGCTTTTTTCAAATCGACAGTGATAAAAAACACTACCCATACGAGAGTTAGTTTTTAAAAACCTGAAAATTCTTATTAGGAAATATGACATTATACTGGTTTACGTTTGAAAACATTACAGTACCCAGACACCACATCGTATTCGAAGTGAACAGGAGGTAGTAGAAAATGCATATTTTGAACGCAGCCCCTTAGCCCCATTAAATTTATATATTTGGGTTCCTTAGGACTTGCTGACAAATAATATGTTAAACGTTACGCAAATAGTCTAGGAATTACCAAATTATAGCCAAAAGAAATAGTGAGGGATGTCAGACAACACCAAAATCAGAATCGCTCAGTGGCAGATTTTCACCCCACCATTGTACGGGAAATGGGTCTCCATGTTAAATCCGATTTGATTGGAGCGCAAGAAATGTAAGGCTAAACACGATTAGTCGGGCTATAAATACTATCTTTTGTTGTCAGGGGAAACGGGAGTAGGAGTACTTTTTTTCAAACGATTGGGTAAACATGGCACGATTGGTTAGACCCGCGAATATAGTCAATCAGAGGCGTCAGGTCAGCACCACATGTTCAAATAAACTTACTACAGAACCAGTGCGTTGAGCACCAGTGCATATTTTTTATAAATAAAAGCCTGGGACATCGGCAGATCGAAATTGTGCTATATTCAGTGCCAGTCAACGTAATTCTGTATTATTTCCATGAATTGTGGTAAGCTTGAAATATTTGATATCTTTTAATGAAAATTGAATGTAAATTGATAATTTATGTCTGTATATATGTGTGGTTCAGTAGCGAACATGAGGTGAAGCCTATATAGTGCTCCAACCTGAACAGAAGGTGTCGGAGGAAAGTAAAACTACATGGAATTGCCAAACAGTACACTGACACCTATTTTATTGACTAGAAAGAAATAATGCTGGAATTGCAGAGGCGTAGTAACCATTAGGGAGGAATATACTGGTGAAAATTGTTTCAGATGAAGATAGCAGTTGGCCTACCGCTCTGAACTCAGTGTTTGTTATGTATTGTGCTCAGTGTAGAAATAGAGTATAAATTAGTTCTGAAGTAGGAGGTACAACCTTCTTGTTTCAGGGACTGTGGTCCTAAAGTTATTGAGCAGCACCTGGTCAGAGCTTTGCTGAATCCAGAGGCGGACAGCAGACTCCTTGGTCCATATAGCAAACAGTGAGGTGTCTCCAGAACACAGGGGAGCAATCGAGCAGAGGAGTCTTTTCCTGCCGCCATCACGAAAGATAAGCCTATGTGGCCAGCGGAGCTCAACATTATGTAACCCCATCTTAAACTGACATTGTATAAAAATAAGAGGGGAAATTAATTGTTTTAATGAAAGGAACTGAGAACATCTCCAATACTAGTTCCAACAGAAACAAACACGTGAAGTCATGATGACAAATAACAACATAGCTTGAAAAAAACAAAACCAGTATTACCTCATATTACTACTACACAACTGACACACATATGATAATATTAATAAAATATGTCACTACAAGATTCATATTGATAAATTCTATATATATATATAACTTATAATTAAAATTGATTGTGATTCCTGGTTCACTTTGTATTTGAATCAGGACACATAAATATTAATGAAAGTACTTAATACATATTGATATTTGAAAATTTACCAGTGACTCGTTTAAGATAGTCTTATAGAATGTTTCATGTGTGTGAGTGTCACAGTGTTGTCAAGTGTAGTGGAATAAATTAAATTGTTTATCTGTCTGTTGTTGTTGTGACTTACACTTCATCATATACATACCCTAGACATTTAACGTAGTCATCACAATATTCCAGAATAATTCTGACTGAGGCATAATGTGGTAGCAAGTAAGGTTATCTGTAAAACACTACACCTATTAGATACAGATACCTTCACAGCTGATCTCAGTCAGTACACTAAGTCCATTATAAAAACTTATAACATCCCACTTTACCACAGTGATCACTTCCCACATCTGCACCTCTTCTTACCTTCACATTTTGTAATGCATGTCTCCATCTACCGTTAACCATGATGTGGTCTATCTGGTTTCTGTCCCGACCATTTGGTGATTCCCATGTTAATTTGTGAATTTCTTTATGTGGGAAGAGTGTTCCTCCAATGACCAGGTTGTTAATGCTACAGAAACTTATTAGTTTATCCCCATTTTCGTTTGCTGTTCCGCTGCCGCATTTCCCCATTGTTCTTTCATTATATGTATTGTGTGTACCAACTTTCGCATTGAGGTCTCCCATTACTATAACAAGATCATATCTAGGTGTGTCTTCCATTTCTTTCTGCAGTTGTTGATAGAATTCATCCTTGACCTCCTCATCGCTATCATTCGTTGGTGCGTAGCATTGTATTATTGTAGTGTTCGTGAATCTCCCTCTCAATCTTAATCTTATCAGTCTGTCGTTGATGGGTTTCCATTCCAGTAATGTCCTTTCTATTCCTTTCTGTAGAATAATGGCTACGCCTTCATTGTGCTGTCCATCCTCTCTTCCAGAGTAAAGTACTGTTTCTCCTGTTGCTGTTTTAACTTTTCCTGCCCCTGTCCATCTGCTCTCGCTTATCCCTAGAATGTGTAACCTATAGTTTCTCATTTCTGCCGTGACCTTTCTTAGTTTACCTGTCTCGTACATTGTCCTGACATTCCAAAAACCTATTCTTGTATCCTGTTTTGCGGTCAGGACATCCGTTTTCATGTCAGTGGCTTCCTTTCGGCTTTCACCACTGACAGTCATACGAGCCACAGACTCCGAATGTTCATCCCGCAGCAAAGTTTGTTCATTTATTGTTGTTTCCGTAACTTCATTGTTTTTTTTTTTTTACACAGACAGGGGTGTCAGCCCTATGCTAAAACCCCCAACCTGGAGGACCAGGGTACCAGCTTTTGTCTGACCCCTACCCACACAGACCAGTCCAGCTTGGTTGAACATACCAGGAGTAAAACTCCCACTGGCATAGCTCTGGGGATTGTCAGGGTACGCAAGCTGCCATACCGCTACAAGGTATAGGTACCATTGATGGCAGTTTATTGGCGCGGGGCCCCTAAAATCGCGGGGCTCGTAGCATATGCTACTTTTGCTACTACGTTAATCCAGCTCTGCATCCCTGTCTGGTTTTCGCTATATTCCAGACATTTTGCCTAAGTTTATGGATAAATCAAAGCTTTTGAAATGATATGTTCGTGGTGTCAGGGGCTAAAGAGAGTGTTATATATTTCTAGCCTTCTTGTTGTCTTTATGAATACAAATAGACAATCAGGGATAGAATCTCATTTGTGCTAGTTAACAGATTGATTCCTTCCTTCATAATTTGTTAAACCCAAGTGGATAACTAAAATGTATTATGGATAGTCTTGTCTTTTCTTTGATCCACAATCATTTAGCGGTATCTCTTGGTGATGTATGGATAAGACATTAACTTGTCTCACTCCAGTCCAGACGTTACAACATATCACTGCCTAGGGACGGTCTTATTTCCCCCACAGCACTGCTATCTCCATATTACTAATTGTCTAAGTGAAGCGTCTGTAACGAATAATGAACCAATCCGTCCAGATTTTCGCGAAAATGTGGAAAAGGATCGCATTGCGTCGTGAAAACCAAACTGAACACCGGTTTAAAAAAATATGCTTTTCCTGGTGCACTGTTCAGTATCTTAGGAATATTTTGTGTAAGCTCTTCGGGAAAATACGGAAACTGCGCGTATTGCACTGTTCTTTCTGTGAACGTTATTTTGAGAATCAATCGTAACCATTCCATATAGGTCAATAATCTACTTTATTCGGATTTCACAAATCTCTTCGCAGGTACACCCGTCAATAAATGACGGAGACGTTTAATAATTTAGTTTCATATTTAAAAAAGCCATCCAATACCTTTTCATGTTTTTGTTAACTTTCACATTCTGTTGAAACTAAACTCAGAAGACTGGCATTAAAAAAAAGAAATCATTACAAGTAACTTTTTCTGACTTCGTTTTTTGGGTGAGAAAGGAACCCAGACCACCTTAAAGTATATATTTAGGACACCATGCTGTTAAGGCAAACGCTTTCTTGATAGATGTACATTTACCACACACACACGCACAAATGTTGTAGTTAAAGAGCTGTTAAGTAATTAATATGAAACAAACATAAAGGTATGTTTTCAGGCACTCGTAAGAAATAAAGAAGTAGAACACTAGACAACAGAAAAACAACAGACATGAGTGGCTTACCCAGGATTTGAACCCTGGACCTTCCGTGCGACAACCCCGCCTAGCTATGCAAGCGAATCACACTATCCTCCCTGCCATCTACACATCACCAAAAAATGATGCTTTGACGACAGGTCAATAGTGCGAACCGAAAGACCACCACTGTAACAGTTTAAAAATGGCTGTCAAAGACGTTCGGTTAAAACAACGTTATGTCATAGAATTCCTCAATGCTGAAGGCGAGACCCCAATTCGCATCCACGAACGTTTGAAGAATGTTTATGGACATTCAACAGTGGGTGTTAGCACTGTCCGACGTTGGGTACATCGTTGTGACGAAGCTGAAGTAGGTCAATCCTCAATGGCTGACGCAAAGCGGACTGGCCGTCTGTCTACCGCAGTGACTCCACACAACATACATCGAGTTTATGGCATCATTCGTGGTGACCGTCGGGTAACACTGGATGAACTTTCTTCCATGTTGTCCATTAGTAAAGGCAGTGTTCAGAACATCATTAAAGCCCTGGGTTATTCAAAAGTTTGTGCACGGTGGGTATCCAGAATGTTGACAGACAGACACAACATCGCCGACAAGAAAGAAGTTCAAAAGTTCACCATCTGTAGGGAAAGTTATGGCCTCTGTGTTTTGGGATGAGAAGGGTGTGATTCTTCTCGACTTCTTGGAACAGGGAAACACGGTGAATGCAGACCGTTACATTGAAACTTTGAAGAAGCTTAGAGGTCGTCTTCGGCAACTTTACCCATTAAAAGATCAGAGAACTGCACTACTGTTGCACGATAATGCCACGCCACACACCGCTAAACGCTCCATTGATGCGATTGCAGAATTTGGCTGGACATTATTACCACATCCCCCTTACAGTCCCGATCTTGCACGTTCTGACTTCCATCTGTTTGGACCTCTGAAGGAAGATCTTCGCGGACATCACTTTGAGGACACCGAGACCCTTAAACGCGCCGTACGCCAGTGGTTTAGGAAAAAGGACACAAATTTTTACCGTGCGGGGATACATGCCCTTGTGAGAAGATGGACAAAAACTGTAACAAATAACGGAGACTACATTGAGAAATAAATTTTTGAAGTTCAGACTTGGGGCTACATTTCAATGGGAATTTTATCTGTTTTTTTTTTTTGCCTATTGAATGAAATTAAAAATTACGAGGCATTACTTTTTGACCGTCCCTCTTATTATACTCACTCCATTGAATGCCTATTTATGATCTATGAATGGAACATTTAGCACTAAAGTTGTTCTTGTTCTTCTTCTTGTAAATGGCAAATGTCGTTTCTGTGTTTAATAGCCATGTAATGATTACTTCACCCCTGCTGTTATCAACGCATTATTACTTGATTTTATTACATGTAACCTTTTTTGACTTTGTGATTTGGGCTCTTTTTCATTGCTTCTTCAACGGTTTTTAACTAAGACATCGCATACTGCGTGCAGTGTGTGCATGTTACGGTGAATGGTTGTCGTTGTTACTTTTCTTGATGTTTTATTTTTTGTGTCTTTGATCTAATGCTTACCGCAGATGATGTTTCTTATAGTTCCTTCTAAACTTTAGTAGGCGAAGGATGTCGTTAATCGATCCCATACCTGCAATGATCTATTACAATTGCTTCAAAGTGAACGATTCATTGTAGGTTATATGGAGCTGGCACCGGGCGCAAATTACTTCTTATGTCACGTGGCTTTATGACAGGGGCCTTGGGGTATAGACGGCGTATTTGATTCACCTTTACTGTTAGCACACTATCCCGTAAAATAGGGAACAAATACAGGACGTTTGGCAGAAATGATGTAGTAATACTTTGTGTTCGGTCCCGACTCGTTTTGCATTTAGAAAAAAAGGTGACCAAGTCCTGGGTATTCACATATACCATCATATCAACAGTTATATAACGTACTTGACTCTAATCTTTGGCATATCGTCATCATCATCATCATCATCACCCTTCTGCTCACCTAGAAACTTATGTCAAGCCTTCTTGTCCCGTGTTATCAGCTAAATGTCTGTCTATGTCTTCTTCGTGCCTTTCATGTCTGTCTATGTCTTCTTCGTGCCTTTCATGTCTGTCTCAAAATTTCTTTTCTGTGGGTTCCTTCGTCTCCCTGGACCACTCTTACCTCGGGAATCCCAGAACATTACCCTTGGGATCACAGAAAAAGGAATTTCCAGGTAATACTATCAACAGGTTTCCTGAATGTGTGTGTCCTATCCATCTCCGGCGTCTTCTTCTTATCTCTTGTTCTAAACGCACTCGTCTGGTTCTTGTCATTAGTTCCACATTACTGATCTTGACATACCATTACAATCCTTCTATTCAACGCATGCACCCATTTATAAAAGTCTGGAGCATTTTGGTTGTTGTTTTTTGTTCTTATCCATGTTTCAGATCAATACAATAAGACTAACTTGGTATATTGGCATATACACGTGAAACAAATTGTGTATATACATACGTTCAAAAAAAAGCATTGAAATAGAATTGAACATTCGGCAGGAAAACATTTGATAAATGCACATTTAACACGTCTAGACGCAGAATGACCTTCATTTCACATAAGCATCTTCCATTGCAAATTCAAATCACCATTTGCCCCTAATTTCTAACTGCACTTTCGGTCCTCCTAATGGTTTTCCTCTTTCCACGAGCTAAGCTGGATCTCGACCACAATCTCAGCATAACACTCTACTCCAAAATACACTTCGACTCACGACAGACTTGAATGCTACTTAGGCATTGGCACGAAATTATAACTATCATCAAACTAAATCTAATACTCACATGTCACAACATCATCAGCAGTACTCATCTAACAACCAGTCCATTATTCTCCCACATACACACACATCATACCTTGACGCTCCACATTGTAGTTACCATTTAAGAACATAATTGCAAAAATATAAGTCAGCTTAACAACTTTGTTTTCCTTTGAGGGCTTTGTCTTCTTGTGGCGAGGCACGTCCTTTCACCCTAGGATTAAGTCCGTCGGTTACACCAGAGGGCACTTTGCCATTCAAAAATAAGTGAACTATGTTAACTGAAATATGGTATTGATAAAAACTAAGCCCTGAAAAGAACTATTAGCTTCTATAAGCTAGCATGAAGAAGCCATGAAAAGTGCTAGTTTTGTACAAGACTGCTGCTAGCTCGTGCAGGGATGATAGATAACAAGTCCTGAAATGGATTGATATTATCTTTCAGCTAGCATCGTGAAGCTCCGAAAAAGACGTCACGGAAAGAACTTTCAGCTACACCAACACTGCCCGTAACTCCTCAGTGATTAACAACTGCTGTGATGCACCTTATAAGTCGAGGGAAGTCAACCAATACTTTCAACAATACATCCAAATATTGTCGCGGTGGAAAAGTTTCTCTTAAAGATTTTTGGAAAAAAATCTGTTAGAATCCAGCCGTAGCTTCCGCCTAAATAGGAGCCAAAATCAAAGTAACTCAATGAAAGCTTGGATAATTTTATAATGACAGGCTTTTGATTTTTCGGTTTTTGAAGCCACTGTCGGCTTCCCGAGTTCCAGAGTTCAGGCGCCCCGAGCCAACAGGAGTTTAGTCGTGCACAGCCAATTATTTCTTTAGCGCCTCCTAGCCTTACATATATATTATAAATTGGGAAGATTTTCCTACACTGTGTTTTGCTATTTGAAAACTGATATTTAGAGATTCAAGCTACTAACAAATTAGAAAATAAAATAGAAACAGTTTTCACTTATGGTTGATTCAATGTGTTTTAATCTTTATCATAATTTTTTTTAATGACACAGTTTTGGTACCTCGAACCAGTGGCCCCACTTGCTCGTCTTTATAGCCTGCCCTGCTCGCAGCATTTATTTAACTTTTGCAACTATTTTTGCGCTGTCCTTTTTACGATGTTTAAGCTTACGAAGGTGGTTTACCGAAAGGATCTGTTTTTTGTTTCTGTGCGTAAGCTAATCTGATACAACAGTGTACTAAATGATCTAGCTGCCAAAACTGACTTGGAAAAGTTGAGGGTAAACAGTAAAACCAAGGTTAAACTTTCTTCCTAAGAGCAGCATAGTCAGTACATTCCAAATGACATATTAACTTACCAACTATTCATGTCGGTGCTAATGACTGGGAAATGGCAATAAACCTACCAGAGCGAGGGACATACCCCGACATCATCAGGAAGTCTCGAAGATGCATTTCTGCTCTTCTATTTGTCTCTTCAGATTATAATTATTAAGTTATCAGTACCAGTTGAATCTAGATTAGATTAGTAGCACTCTTTTAAAATGACCAATTATAATGATATGATTATGGAGTTGAGACAGTGTGTGTTCATAGCTAAGATCGTAGCTGTAGAAGTACATGCAATGGGGTCTAGTGTCAGCCTCAGTATATGATCTACTGAAACAATTGCACCCGAAGGAAGAATAAATAACAAGGGCATTTAAAACCCTTGACGAGGCTGCGGAGAAGGCATCTTGTTGGCCGTGTAGCAACCGCCATGGGTTATGAAATTCAGGACAGTAAGTTTATTTATAACAAAATTGTTAGTTTGAATAACATATGGAGTAAACGGCGAATTTGAAAATTGCAACCAAGGAAGAGGGGGTTTAACTCTCAGAGGCGGTGGAAATCGACAGAAGGATAACACTTGTGAGCCATGACACAAGTAGCCCCCCCCCCCCCAAGCCCACCAGGATATAGGAGGTAACGGGGAAAGGGGCCTGTTCTGATGATGACATTATATCTGGTTGTAATGCTCTGTACAGAGCTTCCAACCAGATTGTTTTTTTGTTTTGTTTTTTTCTGTTAATTTCACTTGCCGCTGAAAAGGTACCAATTTTATGGAGTAAGAACATGTGAGGAATAGGCTAAACAGGACTTCAGTACCAAATTATATTCGACCTAAATTTCGAGAAAACCACAACGCCCTGTGAAAAGAGCTTTTTGAAATGCTCACAGGAATGACTCATCCGTGACGTAACACAAACAACTGTCAATCCTGATTCAGGTTTGTTATTTTTCAGTCTTGTAAACATTTCCTGATCTATCATTTGCAAGCTTGGATTGGGAAGCGTAAGGTACTGTTGTTTTAAATATCTGAATAAGGTTCTTTTTTAATGTTAAAAATATGGGACACAGATAAACGAACTTAAGAGTTTGAGTGTACAAGGGAGACAAATATTAGTTTAAGTGACGCGTTCACTGTACTCCTGTCTCGCCATTGCTCTTACATGTAGAAGTATTGTTTTCTTGCACTTAACCGAAGTATAACCCAGAGATTCTTGACCTTTCAAGAACTATTCATTCCGCATTCTCCTGCCAAATAAAAAAATTTAAAAAAACGTATGTCTCCTGCACAGTGTAAATTTATCAACATTCATCTTTGTTATGTATTATAGCTATTAAAGTTGATTCTTAATTCCCTCCACAGCTGTTTGGTTTTTTAGTGTCTCAGTACTTCATTTACTCCAATTTCTCCAGTCAACCAGTCATTCCATTCTCTATCTTCTCTCGCTGTCTTCATGTGCGTCGTTTGTCCTTGAACTTTCCAGTTGTTACCAGGTTTTCTACACCCTCCTTTCTCAGAGTCATCGGCATTTTCCTTTCCGCTTCTTGCGGAGGGGGTTTCTGTGACAATTCGTTTTACATTATGGGGGTGTCAGCCCTATGAACAACCTCTTATTAGTTGCCTTGTACATGTGACGAATCAGTTGTGCACTTTTCATAACTGTCATTCTCTCCGGCTGTGGTGGATTTGATGTTATAAGATGTTATTTCTATTGTACTGAATGAGGTCAGCTGTGAAGGCTCCTGATTATACTAAATGTTGGGTTGATTTATCAGAACACCTTTCTGCTACCACCTTACGACCTCAATCAGACTTATTCTTGACTAATATGTATGTTAGCTACGTCTATATGTCTAGGGTTATGAGTGTATGATGTATTGTAAGTACAAGTACTACAAACACATGTATTTACTAACATATATATATATATATATATATATATATATATATATATATATATATATATATATATATATATATATATATATATATATATATATATATATATATATATATATATATATGACTGAGTCAAGACTACAACCACAAACACACTGACACTCTAAGAAATATATCTTTTAGAAGTCTGTGTTAAAAGTTTGGTAAAATGGTTATTTACAATTTATTTGGCCTGATCAGAATTTTCTGCATCAGGTCCAACAACCAAAATTGATATTATGAATGTATTTACAACAATTTAAATACTACCATGGATCTTCTGTCCATTCAATTTATAATAAGACAATCAAAATATGTGTATCTAGGTTCACTAAGTTAATGACACTGGTAATTAATAGTATGGGTGGGGTACTGTCATCATTCCCTCTTTCTCTTTTAAAATTATCTTGAAAGTTTCTTGCCAACAATTTATTTTATGTTATTTCTATACCAGAAATATAGTATTTTAGTGGATAAACTGAGTGACGACATGTATGGCACTTATCTAGATAAATGATGTTGCTATCATTTTCACAGGCTCTCTGGTATGACCACGCTGACAAAGTTCCTGGTGCAGTAACTAGACCTCAGGGTCCAAACAATAGGTTACTTTAGTACACTGCAACAACGCCACCAGGGTTCTGGTACCCACACTGTACCAGAACAAAACCTCTGAAACAACGTTATGATTCTTAAAAACACATCTATATTCCCCTTCACATGTAATAATTGACATAAAGAAAAAGGGTCAGATCTCTCTGACCACACCATACCACTCTGAGATGACAATGCATTACAAGTGCCCCTATTCTGTTCCCTAAGGGCTACAACGCCTCTGACACTTCAACAATGATGATCTTCCATAGGATAACGTGGGTTAGCTTTCCCACTGGCAACTGTGGAAATCATTTTCAGTTATGCAATACACATTAATTTACTGCTTTTACTGCTTTAACACAACACCACAGGTCCTGCATAACTCTGCTGGGGACTCTTTACTTAATCGAAAACCTTCCCAATCGAGCAGTATCGCAGACACCAATTTTATTGAAATAACAAAATTAATAAATTCCTTCCTTACCACAATTCAAAGAAATATCACAAACGTACGTTGACTGGCTTTAGCATAAATAGTAGTTTAAGTTCAGCTTTGCCTTCTGTTCAGACTGCCAATGGTTAATAACCAGCTTGGTACTGCTGAGAACAACGCAGCTTGCTTCTAACATATTTCTTTACAACTGGCGCTGAGCTGTAAACGCTTTTTGCCAATATGCCTAGACTGGCCCAATCACAGCGAGGGTCTAGCATTTCAATTTTCAAAAATTTAAAAAGAAAAACACTACTTCACACTTCTAGGAGTGATTTTTCTAAATATAGATTTTATCTTTTCTGCCCAACCAATACTCTCTGTCTACCCTCCTATACCCTCCAATCGGATTTGACTTACTCCTATGCCTCCTTTCAACTATCGTTCCCAATAACGTTACAGTTAACGATCAAGGACAACAGTCTGTTCGTCTAAGCGTTTTCAGTCAAATAGTATTTTCTCAATAACTTGGCTAATAATTGGACTACCCTTTATATTAAAACATATTTGTGCTCAGAATACACTAAGCTACACAAATATATAATTTTTATGACTATATTCATTTGCGTTTAGATTTTCAGTTTTATCACTGACAGTCGTTTAATTATAACTTTTTACATAAGTCTACCATCTTGTCCCCCTCCATCTGTCTCACTTTTTAATTTTTCAAATAAACCAACTTGTTTTTGTGACGTCACAACTGCACTACGCGTCGAGAATTTAAACTGTCTGTGTGTGTATATCCGTTAGCCTTGCCCACAGCTTGTATATACTAGTTGCCTCGCGGGCAGAACGTCTCAAGCGAAGCGGGGTGTTGGCGTGGCGGGTTAAAAATTGGCGTTAATAATTTGTATTGTATCGTGTAACACTACCAAAAAATGTAAGGATTACTACTAAATTTTGCGTTAAAGTTGACAGAATACGTTAATTCAGATAGATATTTTGCGGCACACTTCCGCAAAATCGTTAATTATAAGGCTAGGCTGCAGAATGTATGCAGCAGATCTGGCAAAATGTTAAATATTGGTAGTACGTTTTCGAAACCGAAACTAAAACGCGTGTTAAATTTTTACCGTGGGATCGTTCTATAGGCTTTAGCACTGCATAAAATTCAGCGCTATGCTGGCGTGTGAGAGGATCACCGTCAGACACAATAGGGCGGGTTTATTTATTATAATTTTATGACTAAAATCTTACTGAAATGAGCGATTATTCTCGCAGATTTTACTACACACCTCCCATCCTAAAACATGCAATCATTAGCAGGTTATAATCTGCGAGATAACTTAGCTCAATGAAGTCTTACGCG
Source organism: Oreohelix idahoensis (assembly GCA_024509875.1). NCBI lineage: Eukaryota > Metazoa > Mollusca > Gastropoda > Stylommatophora > Oreohelicidae > Oreohelix > Oreohelix idahoensis. Next base: position 122,753 of record JAMPIV010009006.1, read on the forward strand.
TTTTTCTGATCTTCATCATAAGGATGTCTGCTCAAAAAGTCTGCGCCTAAGTTCTGAGGGCCGGGAATATATTCAATCAGAAATGAGTATGGCTGCAATAATAAAGACCATCTCAACAATCTGAAATTTTCATGCTTGGCCTGTGACAGGAATACGAGTGGTGAATGATCCGTTTGGACCACAAATGTCCTGCCATATAAATAAATCTGGAATTTTTTTATCGCCCATATCAACGCGAGACATTCCTTTTCACTTGTTGAATAATTTTTTTCCGCCTTGTTCAATATGCGGCTTGCGTAAGCGACTGGGTTCAATTCTCCATCTTGTGAGGAGGACCTTTGCAACAATGTAGCGCCCAGGCCCACATTGCTTGCGTCACTTCTCACTATAAATTCTTGATTCAAGTCGGGCAATTGCAATACTGGCCTGCTTGTGAGTTTTTCTTTTAATTTCTGGTAAGCCAATTCACACTGTGCGGACCAAATTATAGTATCAGGTTAACCTTTGCGAGTTAAATCCGTCAGAGGAGCACATATAGAGTTAAAATTGTTGATGTACTTTTGGTAGAAACCACACAACGACACGAAAGATCGCACATCTTTCTTTGTTTGTGGCCTAGGTGCTCTTTTCAATTTCTCCAGATTCTTGGGATCAGGGGTCATGCTACCCTGATGTACCGTATGTCCCAAGAATTTCAACTCTTTACAACCAATACAACATTTTGTTGGCCTAGCGGTTAAGTTAGCCTCTCTGAGTCTATCAAACAGCATATTCAAAGAGGTAACGTGTTCCTCAAATGTTTCCGTAGCAATGAGGATATCATCCATAAAATTCGAAATACATGGATTTTTCAGGGGATCCAGCAATTTTCGCATCATCCTAGAAAACACACTCGGGGCATTTTTCAACCCAAATGGTAACATGTTGAACTCATAATGACATTCCGGGGTGCTAAAGGCTAAATAATGTCGAACCTCAGGCTTTACTGGAATTTGATAATAGCCTTTGCTAAGATCCACCTTAGAAAAATATTTTGCCTTGTTCAGCCTGGCAAATAGTTGAGTAGTATCAGGTAATGGATCCACCTGACCTTATGTGACAGCATTCAGTTTCCTGTAATCTATGCACAGTCTATGTTCTCGTGATGGTTTCCGCAACAAAACCACACAGGAACTATAAGGAGACTCACTGTGAGAAATAATTCCTTCTTGTAACAAATACTCAATCTCCTTTTTTCAAAGCTTTTTCCTTAGCGAAAGGAATAGAAATGGGCCTCATACAGATAGGTGCTGGGTCTAGTAGTTTCATATCATATTCCAACAAATTGGTGTGCCCCGGTTTATTCGTTAATACATCTGTATGTTTCTCAAGGACCTGTTGAACCTTCTCCCTCTGTCCTTTTGTCAGGTGATTACTGATCTTTACCTGTGCAAACGTTTCACTGGTTTTCAGTGGATATTCAAATGAGGGGAGGGGGTCATTTTTCATTTCGGTTGCTATAGACAAGGCCAATAGGTGTGTTCCTTCCTGGATTTGTCTGTCCAGATATTTCTTCAAAAGGTTCACATGATAGACTTTTTCTTTTCCCTTTTTGTCTATCTTATAATTTCTTTTGGATACCTTTTCCAAAACTGTATATGGCCCTTGCCATCCGATCTGAAGTTTATTGTTACTGCCGGGCAATAGAAGAAGTACCTTTTCCCCTACAGCAGGTTCCCTATCCTTAGCTTTCTTATTATAATAAGCAGCATGCTTTTTCCTGGCTTGTCTCAAATTATCATTTGCCAGTTTCCAACTAGTTTTTAAACGAGTGGTCAGTTCGTTCACATATTGATATGATGAGGTAACAGTCTCCTCTGCCTTATCATCTGTTCAGGTCCTTAATAAATTACATATGGACTTTTAATTTTTCTGACATATTATTCAGGGCACCTGTCAGGTCCTTTACATTAGAAGCTTTGTTTTGCGGACGTTTCTTCCTTGTGTCATCACACAGGAATCTACCACTACCGATTCTTTTCCTGGGGTTTTCTCCCCACTTTGAGTTCATTGTGAGAGATCTTCTCTCTCTTTTATCTTCCTCCAGTTTACATAAGTCCGACCGAGGGATCGTCGGCTTATTCTGGGGTATAACAGTTCTTTGTACTCGCTGCATAGTGGCCATTGTAAAACATTCGAGTGAAGACTGTCTGTGAAAAGGCGGTTCCCATTCCCCTCTGTCCACTTTATTACAATTATTTTTCTTTCCAGGCCTAAGTTTGCCCCGTGGCGTGTCTAGGTCCTGATTCATTTTCCCACGTGTGGGTGTTCCCTCTTTATTTTCTGGCCCAGGTTTGCCATAATGCTTCTCTTGCATTTGGTTAGCATTTTTCCACCCTGTGGAATTTTTCTTGTTGCACTGGTCGCAGGCCTCGACAAATTATTTTATGTCATCAACCACTCCTGGCCAGTAATAAGACATAGATGTCCTTGAACAGGTGCGACCCATCCTCAGATGCCCACCGTCTAGAACATGTGTTTGTCTCATAACTCGTTCCCTATATTTCGATGGCACTACTAACTGTGCACACCCGTATGATCCTGCTTTATCCGCCCTGTAAAGCAGTCCATCCTCCAAATAGAATTCTCCTTTTCTAGGAGGGGTATGGACTTTTTGTAGTTTCTTAAAACACGGCTTCAGTGATCTATCTTTAGCCTGTGCCTTCCTACACTGTTTACGAGACATAGTTTTTGGTGGTTCCTCCTCCTTTCTAGGAGTCGACCTGACCTGAAGCGTGGCCATTACTACAGGTTTCCTATTACAATTTTCGGTGTTATGGTTGTCCATCCTACACCGTTTACACCACCTCTTTCCTTGGTTAAAAGTTTTTCTTTCATCGTACCTTTTGTCATTAAATTGTGGGTTTTTATTTTTATAGTCATTGCGTGGTCTATCAAAATTGTGCCTACCTTTGTTACCTTGATCTTTGTTGTCAAATCTGTTAAAGTTTTGTGGAGCCTTACCATTGTCTACGTGTTTCTTTTTAGTGCCAGCTACCTCTGCCTGGGCGGCCTGATACCTCTCAGCGACATTAATTATCTCACCCAGCCTCTCCGCGCCCTGTTCCATGAGAAACTTTCTCATGTCTGGAGCCATGGACTCTCTCATCTGTTCTATGAGTATCATCTCTTTGAGATCTTGGGTTTTTCCCAAAGTAGCCCATTTCTCCATCTACGTTTCTAACCGGGCGGAGAACTGGTGATAGGTCTCACCCGACAGTAGCCTGGCATTCCTAAATTTCTTTCTATAAAACTCTCCGTTCTTTTCGTATCTTAACAGAAGAGCCTGCTTCAACATGTCATAGTTGTCTTGGTCATCCCTGCTCATTTTGGCAAAAACTTCATAAGCTTTCCCTCTGAGAACCTGGGATAACTTTAGGCTCCACCTCTCTCTCTCTCTAACCCATACGTAGTAGCCAAAAGTTCAAACCTACCTAGAAAACTTTCTATGTCATCGTCTTTCTCAACAAAATGGTCTAAATGAAAACCCATAGCTGAGTTAGAGGCCTCCTGACTAGCAGTAGCATCAGAGGTAGAGGGGCTGTGACCATAGTCAGGAGCATGGCCTTGCAACTCCAGCTCCCTGAGTCGCAGCTCATGCTCCCTCTGTAATCTTTTATCTTCTGCTTCCCTCTCAGCCTTTTTCTCTTCTGCTTCCCTTGCGGCAGCCAATCTCTTTTCTTCTGCTTCCCTCTCAGCCTTTTTCTCTTCTGCTTCCCTTGCGGCAGCCAATCTCTTTTCTTCTGCTTCCCTCTCAGCCTTTTTTTCTTCTGCTTCCAATTTTTTAGCCTCTCTATCAGCCTCTAAGGCCCTAGCCTCCTTCTCATCTTCAATTTGTAACCTTTTAATCTCAGCCTCTCTATCAAACTCTAATTTCTTCATCTCTCTAGCATCTTCTAACTGCATTCTCCTTTCTTCAGCTAACCTATGTTCTTCCCTAGCAATATACTTATCACATTCTGAGGTGACATAGTCAATCAAGACTTGACCCTCCATATTCATCTCCCTGGCAGTCTGCACAGCCGCAGATCTGAACTTAGCTAAATCAGCCATCTTATCTCAATTAAGGTTAGCAATATACTAAGGTAACTTAATAACTCTAATATGACAACAACACTAAGCACTAACAGTTCATCCACTATTTCACAAAATACTTTTAATATTATTTTATGAGATTCCCATACAATTTTAGGTGAAGTTTTACCCAGTGCAAAGTTAAAATCCCGGGACAGGAGACCCCAATATAAATGAAAAATTCAGATCCCGGACGAGCCCCCAATATATGTGGTGGATTTGATGTTATAAGATGTTATTCCTATTGTACTGAATGAGGTCAGCTGTGAAGATTCCTGATTATACTAAATGATGGGTTGATTTATCAGAACACCTTTCTGCTACCACCTTACGACCTCAATCAGACTTATTCTTGACTAATATGTATGTTAGCTACGTCTATATGTCTAGGGTTATGAGTGTATGATGTATTGTAAGTACAAGTACTACAAACACATGTATTTACTAACACACACACACATATATATATATATATATATATATATATATATATATATATATATATATATATATATATATATATATATATATATGACTGAGTCAAGACTACAACCACAAACACACTGACACTCTAAGAAATATATCTTATAGAAGAGTGTGTTAAAAGTTTGGTAAAATGGTTATTTACAATTTATTTGGCCTGATCAGAATTTTCTGCATCAGGTCCAACAACCAAAATTGATATTATGAATGTATTTACAACAATTTAAATACTACCATGGATCTTCTGTCCATTCAATTTATAATAAGACAATCAAAATATGTGTATCTAGGTTCACTAAGTTAATGACACTGGTAATTAATAGTATTGGTGGGGTACTGTCATCATTCCCTCTTTCTCTTTTAAAATTATCTTGAAAGTTTCTTGCCAACAATTTATTTTATGTTATTTCTATACAGAAATATAGTATTTTAGTGGATAAACTGAGTGCCGACATGTATGGCACTTATCTAGATAAATGATGTTGCTGTCATTTTCACAGGCTCTCTGGTATAACCACGCTGACAAGGTTCCTGGTGCAGTAACTAGACCTCAGGGTCCAAACAATAGGTTACTTTAGTACACTGCAACAACGCCACCAGGGTTCTGGTACTCACACTGTACCAGAACAAAACTTCTGAAACAACGTTATGATTCTTAAAAACACATCTATATTCCCCTTCACATGTAATAATTGACATAAAGAAAAAGGGTCAGATCTCTCTGACCACACCATACCACTCTGAGATGACAATGCATTACCAGTGCCCCTATTCTGTTCCCTAAGGGCTACAACGCCTCTGACACTTCAACAATGATGATCTTCCATAGGATAACGTGGGTTAGCTTTCCCACTGGCAACTGTGGAAATCATTTTCAGTTATGCAATACACATTAATTTACTGCTTTTACTGCTTTAACACAACACCACAGGTCCTGCATAACTCTGCTGGGGACTCTTTACTTAGTCGAAAACCTTCCCAATCGAGCAGTATCGCAGACACCAATTTTATTGAAATAACAAAATTAATAAATTCCTTCCTTGCCACAATTCAAAGAAATATCACAAACGTACGTTAACTGGCTTTAGCATAAATAGTAGTTTAAGTTCAGCTTTGCCTTCTGTTCAGACTGCCAATGGTTAATAACCCACTTGGTACTGCTGAGAGCAACGCAGCCTGCTTCTAACATATTTCTTTACAACTGGCGCTGAGCTGTAAACGCTTTTTGCCAATATGCCTAGACCGGCCCAATCACAGCGAGGTAGAAAAGAAAAACACTACTTCACACTTCTAAGAGTGATTTTTCTAAATATAGATTTTATCTTTTCTGCCCAACCAATACTCTCTGTCTACCCTCCTATACCCTCCAATCGGATTTGACTTACTCCTATGCCTCCTTTCAACTATCGTTCCCAATAACGTTACAGTTAACGATCAAGGACAACAGTCTGTTCGTCTAAGCGTTTTCAGTCAAATAGTATTTTCTCAATAACTTGGCTAATAATTGGACTACCCTTTATATTAAAACATATTTGTGCTCAGAATACACTAAGCTACCAGTGTGTATATATTACACGTCTCAAGCAAAGCGGGGTGTAGGCGCGGGTTAAAAATCGTTAATTATAAGGCTAGATTACTACTAAATTTTGCTGCACGTTAATTCAATGTATGCAGCAGATCTGGCAAAATGTTAAATATTGGTAGTACGTTTTCGAAACCGAAACTAAAACGCGTGTTAGATTTTTACCGTGGGATCGTTCTATAGGCTTTAGCACTGCACAAAATTCAGCGCTATGCTGGCGTGTGAGAGGATCACCGTCAGACACAATAGGGCGGGTTTATTTATTATCATTTTATGACTAAAATCTTACTGAAATGAGCGATTATTCTCGCAGATTTTACTACACCGGCAGTATCACTTCATTTCTTCATTTTTCTCACTCATCGTCCTATTATTTGGCATATTTTATGAACTACATTTATGCTCTGATCACTCCCTAGACTTGCTTAAGTTTCGCCAGGTGAATCGTAATAATACAAGGCTAATTAGACAGGTCAGTGGATAATACTTTTATCATTTGAGTCGCCTAGCCTCCTTTGATTGAGACGATCTGTGTTGACACAAGGTGGTCGCGGACGATGGATGGGAAGAAAGCCAGATTGGCTGTCTGAGAAAGCATTCTGAGAATGTACGCAAACACAGGTGGTATATGTAATCACTTCCGCTGGACCATCTCTGTATCAAGATTACAGATAACCTATCAGAGGAGACAATATGGGCGGAAGGAATTAGCCGGGAAATAAGTTTACTAATGTGTTTGTGAGTTTGTACAAATACAATCGGAAGTATTACTGACATATATGGAAGAGGTCACGCGTTTAAATTTAAAAATTGATATTTTAAAACACGCGGGTGAAAGAAATGCGTTAACACCCCGACCAACATAGTTCTAAAGAGCTTACCGTTGGTTTAATTTGAGAGTCGGAATAAACTGTGACTTTCATTGGCAAGTTGGTCTAAAAGTACAATCTGGGATTTGAACTGAGAAATGGAAATATAATCTAGCGAAATTTTAGACACAGATCAGATTGCATTGCAACGTCAAATTAGCAACTCCCGGGAGCCAGAGAGACATCGGACAAAGAACTCCACAATTATAAGTGACAGATCGAAGTATTTGGGCAACTTTGAAACTTAAAAGTAAACCCGCATTTTTAAATACAAAGACTGGATACTTGAGGAATCAGAATCAAGTAATAAGAGCAATAATGCAATTTCCCAGACCAGTGTTCGAAGCATCTAATCAAAGTACTGTGTCCATATATCTGTGCGAGGAGATTGTATATCCCATTTGGGGTAAGTTGTGAACATATAGTTTAAAATGTGAATTGCGACATGTCTGTACTTTCTAAGTGGTTATACCAGTCATAGGAGGCTGGCAACCTCAACATATGAAAATAGTATATTCATAAACCACTATAGCAAGCGCTGGAGATTGCTTCTTGCTAGTCGTACAGAAAACCGACAGCAGAGGTGACCCCGGACTCCGAATGGAGCAGTGAGAAGTGATGATTACATCACATGTGCATCAAGTGTATAGTATTATTCTGTGAGATATACGTACCTTGTTAATTGTAATTCAGGCAAATCATTGCATTCGCGTTGTCGAAGCACAAATTTTCCCCGTTTAATACATCAAAGAATATTGATGATTTCTAATCATCTTCCCCGAGTTACGCTGTGTATATCAGGGAGAATAATTATTCAGAGAGGCTAACATTGGTGGGTGGACAGCGAGACAATGCGCCTGTTAATCATCTAACCCAGTGTATTTAAAAGAGGCATTTGTTCTTTCTACTTTGTCTAAAGTTCGTGGTACGAAGCTGCAAGACTAAAGTTTCTACACCACTAGTGTGAGTCAAGAGTAGGAATTCAACACTAACCGCCTACATTAGACGAGTTGTGTGGAGAAGTGCCCTCATCACAAACGAATTGATGAAACCACGGCTGCAGGACTCACTTAGACCAGCTAAGTTCTTATTAAAGGAAACAGGAAAAGATCAAACAATTTTATAAATCCTCACCCAAGTCTCAGTGAAGACAATTTCATATACATCTAAAATTCACCATCATTCCATCGTTATTTTAGCCTGTTAAAAACTAATTGATTATTAATTTTGTTACATGTTATTTTAAAACAAAACAATCATTGTTGATTCAGTTATTATAGGTATGAAAGCAAACGTATGAGCATGACTCTTTAATATATATATATTTAATATATACTTATAGTAAATACCTATTCAAGGAATTTTGCTGGATTTACACCAGGGCGTGTGGGGGGGGAGGGGGGGGGCTTGAACGGGCTAAAACCATTGCTTAATTCTTAACGACAGGCGACGGATCAGATATAATTTAATAGTGCTCTGCCCATGCAGCAATGTTCTTGACTTCTGAAAACATCTTGTGAAATTCTCCCTTGAGATAGAAGCATCATTATCTTTCTATCTACAACTCTTAATTACTTACTTAGTCGTTCCCCTTCTACCGTGAGGTGTAGAGGTTTGGGAGAGAGAGCGCCAGACTATCCTATCGGCTGTCTTCCTCCTAGCCTGGTTCCATTCTACAGTAGCGCTCGGTCCTTCAAAGATTGTCTAATGTTGTCCTCCCAGCGGACTCTGGGTCAACCTGGGGGTCTGGATCCCTGGCTCTGTTTCCCATGCTTGTCGTGGTAGCCGATCTTCTCCCATTCTGCAGACATGGCCAAACCATCTTAGTTGGGACTGTTCTACTTGGGTCTGCAGGGGGTGGGATTTTAGGCCTTTACGTATCGTCTGGTTGCAGACCATGTCTCTTTTTGTTACTTCAACCACCTTCCTCAGATACCTCATTTCATCTACAACTCTGCCAAGAGTAATCTTGTGCGAAGGTGGACACCTTTGAAGACCATATTAGATACTCTTGAGTGTTGGCCACTGGTGGACCACTACTGCAGAGCTAAGGGGAGGCAATCCCGTGACAGTACGGCATGCCTCATGGTGCAGTAGGCATATTCTTTCTTTGTACGGTAAAACACAAAAATGTGAGAAAAAACACTACATTCAGCACATTTAAATACAACAAACCTGCAATCCTGCGCCCTTCTCCGAACTACGGACAGTTAATCTGCAAATACGAAACTCTGTTATTCAAGCCGTCTGGCTTCAGTCGCACACAGGAAGTCTCGCCTTCTATTCTGGTTCTTAAACGACTCTGTGGGTTCTAATAAGTTAGGTGGTATTGTCCCAGTCTGTTTTTCTGCTGATTACGTAGAGAAGCTCCACTGACAGGATTCATTATTGGTTTCCGGTCAAGTACACATACTGCGGCTATATGTGTCGTCGCATTATGTTTAAGTTGTCTCTTACATCTTCTATCCATCTTCTATTGAAGATTTTCTATCAGATCTTCTACACCTCAAGATGTAGTTGTCGTACATACAACTGATGACTAACATGCAGGGATGTGGGTGATTATGTGAATGTCTATATGCTTGAATTAATACCCACAAGTTGAGTCTCTCCCTGCCCTTCCACCCCACGCCCCCTCATCGAATAAATTTTTATACATTTTGGACCGCTTAGTTCAAAGTTCACTCATCTGACAAATGATTTATTACTGCAACAATGCATTGATTACACTGACAAACAACATTTTTCTTTCTTATATAAGAATAAGTGTTCTTGGGTCAGTTTCTTGCGCTGATTTCAAATCTGAAATCCGTTTATCTCTATCACGTCGGGTTCTTAAGATATTTGTGAATAAATATATTTTTGGGAAACCGTTATTTGCTCCGTTTCATTTTTACTATATAACTTATTAAAAATTAATAAAAAGCAACATAATTCTACTTTTTATACTGTTAAAAGATGCATGACATAAGTTACGCGATTTTTCAAATAGTTACTGTATTTTGAAATAATTCTGAGCAAAATATGGCTTCTAGAAGTTGTAGAAATTCGGCTGATCTGTTCTGTTACGTGTGCGGATATTTTACCGATCGTGTTGACCAGAAAAAACTTTACACCATTACTAAAGATAGCATATGAACTTTATTTCGATTCGAAAGTTGATGATGCAAATAAATCTTGGAAGCCAAATGCGGTTTGTTCGATACATTGGCAGGTTGGTTACGAAAATCGCCGAAGCATAAGTCGATGCCTTTTGGCGTGCCAGTAATATGGCGTGAACATACAAATCACACTACTGATTGTTACTTCTGCTTGACAAATATCCATGGTTTCACTTTTAAAACTAGAAAGTCTGTGGTTTATCCAAATATTGAATCGGTTTCGAAACCAGTGCCTCATGATCCAATCACGTGTCCGATCCAAGTACCACCAGAACAATATCCGTTGGACGTAAATGAACCATCAGAAAGTGATAGTTTACCTGCTTTAGAAACTAATTCTGACTCAGCTTACATACCGGTGAATGATGGTGTTTACTTAATTAACCATTCAGAACTTTCAGATCTAATACGTGATCTCGCTTTTACCAAAGGACAAGCGGAATTACTCGGTTCGCGACTCAAAGAATGGAATCTTTTAGCGCCCAATACTCCGATATCTAAATTTCGTCATAGACACAGAGAACTTGTTCAATACTTTGAGATGGATGATGACATTTGCTATTGCAAAGATGTAAACGGTCATGAGCACATAGTCAACGAATGGCGATTTTTCATCGATTCTTCCAAAACTAGTCTAAAAGCCGTGTTATTGCATAACAGAAAATTGTTTTCATCAATTCCAGTCGCCTACTCTGTTCATATGAAAGAAACTTATGACAATATGGCTATACGTTTGGAAAAAATAAAGTACAATGACTACCAATGGCGGATTTGTGGAGACCTAAAGGTCATTGCAATTCTCACGGGCATGCAGACTGGGTATACAAAATTTTGTTGCTTCCGATGTGAATGGGACAGCCGCAACAGACAGGAACATTATGCAAGAAAGGTGTGGCCTATCCGGGATCGTATGCAGCTCGGGCATAAAAATGTAATACGCGAGCCATTAGTTAACAAAGACACCTTCATTTTACCACTGTTACATATAAAGTTGGGGCTCATGAAGAATTTTGTAAAAGCGTTAGATAAAACGAGCAAAGCTTTCACTTATCTTCGAGAAAAGTTTCCGCAAGTTAGCGATGCAAAGATAAAGGAAGGTATCTTTGTAGGACCTCAGATTAGGAAAGTTATTGCAGACAAACAATTCGAGAACTTGTTACATGGTAGGGAACTTCGCGCATGGATGGCATTCAAATCGATCGTTGATAACTTTCTGGAAAATCACAAATCTGTCGACTATGTTGCATATTGTTAAGCAGTGCATAGATGCATACATAATTATGGGCTGTAACATGTCCCTCAAAATCCATTTGCTCGATTCGCATCTTGACTTTTTCCCTGACAACCTTGGCGAAGTCAGCGATGAACATGGAGAACGATTCCATCAAGATATCGCCGTAATGGAGTCACGTTATCAAGGACGGTGGAGTGTGACCATGCTTGCCGATTATTGTTGGATGCTTCATCGCGATGTACCACATGCCATTCACCGACGAAAGTCGACTGCAAAGAAATTCAAGCCTACATAACTGTTATACTTCTTGTACGAATGATGTTGTAATACTGTATGCGTTGTTAAAAAACTTCAATTGCATATTTCTAGAGATCCCGACCTGATAGAGAAAAACGGTTTGCAGATTTAAAAACAGCGCATTAAAATTGACCAGAAAAACATAGAAATGTTAGAGAAAGAAAAAAAAAGTTTTTTTTTTGTTAGTCAGTGTTATCTGTGCATTCTCCTGAGTGAATGTATACGTAATAAGATAATGGACTGAGTAAGGTAATGGATATTCAAATCACAAAATGACCGCCAAGCGAACATTTTAACGGGACAGGAAGGTTCAGTCCGGTAAACAGCAATCACTTCTGCGTCTGAAATATATTCACATATTCGTGTAACAGAGTAATGTTACTCAGACCTACAATGTCAGGTCTAATACGTGATGTGCTTTCTTTCCTCGGAATATTCAGGAGACATGAACCGAATCTCAAATCTTCGACATGACCTTCTGTTTCCAAAACCGGCAACCTAGACCCTCTCCTTAAACTAATCACACTCTTGCCCGCCAAAATCACACCACTCGATATTCTTGAACAACTCTCACGACAAGGTGACCACAAATTCACAACATACTTACAGCAATCAAACCAACCAGTGGGATCACATATAGCATCCCCTCAGACATGGCAGAACTGGCAAACATAATACTAACCATGCCGCCGGTACAGCAATGGGGTCTGACACATAAAAAATATTTTGTATTACAAAGCCATTCTTAACGAGTTGTCACAGAATGACCGAGCTATCATTTTATTGTGATCTACTAGTCTTCTTTTCAAAATTGTGCCTTCTTTTTCGTTCTTCCTGAACCCGTATTTTCTCTCATATTAAACGCATGACTGAAATTTCGTGCTGTTCTTTCGCATGATCTATCATGGGTAGAGCTAACGTAAATAAACCAATCTGGGCAACCATACTTCCTGTATTGACAATCCCAAGATAAACACTGTTTGCCGATAGGAAGGTTACATAATCTACCAGGGGATGGACACTCGTGTTTGTCAATAATTATAATAACAAATTACGCGGAAGGTTTGTTATGAAGTACCGACATGAGTCATCTAAAAGGGGAAATGTCAATACTTTATATGGTTTCAAAAATGCCCAAGATCTCTTCCTTATTCAGTAGGTATTTTATTACGAACAACTGGCAACTTTACTCTGATCTCTTAACACAAATTGTTGGTATTTCTTTCTACTATGACTAGAATATCTAGATTTTGCATTAGTACTATTATGTTTACAAAAATAATATTTATTAGCAGTTTCCTCGTAGTGAATTTGATTGTAGATGCAAGAAAATTTGTATCAGATGACAATTGTCCGTATTGGATTGTTCAATTCTTATTTCTGTCTCTGTATAATTCTCCTTTTCTGGTAAACAAATTTCTTTTTTTTTTTTTTGTCCTTTTTTTTTTTTTTTAAAGACAGCATGGGCTTTCATTTGAAAATATATGAAATTAAAAAAAAAAAAAAAAAAAAACCTCAAGTCCAACAAAAAAGAATTAAAATCTCTTACTCAGATGTCAAATTTGTTCTATTGCAGCGGTTCTCAAAGTGTGGTTCACTGAACCCTGGGGGTCCCTGAAATCCTTTCAGGGCGTCCACGAGGTCAAAACTATTTCCATAATAATCTAAGACGGTGTTTGTCCTTTTCACTCTCATTCTCTTACAGTATAACCCACATAAACAAAAGCTTCTAGGTGTCTTCGATAATTTTAAACCTGTAAAGGGGTTCTGAGACCAAAACGTTTGAGAAACGCTGTTCTATTGTATGGATCTGAAACACAGAGAACATCGAACACGACAACCAAGACGTTACAGACCTTCATAAATTGGGGCTTGCGTTAAATAGAAGGATTGTAATGGTATGACAAGGTCACCAATGTGGAACTGATGACAAGACGCAGACACGTGCTAGTGGAACAAGAGGTTAGAACAAGACGATGGTGTTGAATAGAAGACACTTTACAAAACCTGTTGAAAGCTTTACAGAGTAGACCTTTTTCTGTACTCCCCAGGATAAGAGAGATAGATGACGACCGAAAAAAACCATGTAAAGGGGAATAGGAGGCAGAAAGACAGGGATAGAGAAGACATGGAAAGTCCTTGAACGGATGGCACAGGTCAGGAAGACTTGGCGTGAGTTTGTTGAGGACCTGTGATGCTTAGGAAGCTGAGAAGTAACGATGATGAATGATCACATGATGGTGAACATGTTGTCGAGACATGTGAACCCATTCACATTTATAGCTGCATTTGGTTTCCTTCTGCCATTAATGGTATCTATACCTTGTTGCGGTATGGCAGCTTGTGTACCCTGACAATCCCCAGAGCTATGCCAGTGGGAGATTTATTCCTGGTAGGTTCAACCAAGCTGGACTGGTCTGCGTGGGTAGGGGTCAGACAAAAGCTGGTACTCTGGTACTCCAGGTTGGGGGTTTTAGCACAGGGCCGACACCCCTGTCTATGTAAAAAAAAATCGCACGTTACGGAAACAACAATAAATGGAAAAACTTTGCTGCGGGACGGACATCCGGAGTCTCAGGCTCGTATGACTGACAGTGGTGAAAGCCGAAAGGAAGCCACTGGCATGAAAACGGATGCCCCGGCCGCAAAACACGAAACCATAATTGGTTTTTGGAACGTCAGAACTATGAATGAGGCAGGAAAGCTGAGACAAATCACGGCAGAGATGAGGAACTACAAGATACATATCCTGGGAATAAGCGAGAGCAGATGGACAGGTAGGGGGAGAATAAAAACAGCTATAGGGGAAACAGTACTTTATTCTGGCAGAGAGAATGGTCAGCACAACGAAGGTGTAGCCATCATCCTGAAGAAAGGAATGGAAAGGTCTTTACTGGAATGGAAACCCATCAACAACAGACTGATAAGAGCAAGACTAAGAGGGAGGTTCACCAACACCACAATTATACAATGCTATGCACCAACAAACGACAGCGATGAAGAGATCAAGGACGAGTTCTATCAACAGGTACAAAAAGAAATGGAAACTACACCCAGGTATGATCTCATTATAGTAATGGGAGACCTAAATGCGAAAGTGGGAGTACACAATAATTATAACGAAAGAGTAATGGGGAAATGCGGCAGTGGAACAGCAAATGAGAATGGGGACAAATTAATAAGCTTCTGCAGTATTAACAACCTGGTCATTGGAGGAACACTTTTTCCACACAAGGAAGTGCACAAGTTAACATGGGAATCACCAAACGGACGAGACAGTAACCAGATAGATCACATAATGATCAAAGGCAGATGGAGACATGCACTACAGGACGTGAAAGTAAGAAGAGGCGCAGATGTGGGAAGTGATCATCGCCTAGTAGTAGCAAGACTGAAAGTGAAAGTCAGAGCTGCTGGACCAGTTGCAGTCAAACAGAAAAGATACAACATCACGAAACTGAAGGATCCCCTCACCAGAAAAGCTTTCGTGGTCGACGTAAAGAGAAGATATGAGATTATCAAAAGGGAGGAAAGAACAGAGACCGATGATGTTGACCAGAGATTCAACACCATCTCAACAATATACAAGGAAAGCAGCATGTCATGCTTGGGATTCCAGGAAAGAAAGAGCCAAGACTGGATAACACCAGATACGCTAAACACCATAGCGAAGAGAAAGGAAATGAAAAGAAAGAAAGCAGAAGCTAAGTCTCCCAGATTAAAGGCAATATATAGTGAACAGTACAGTCAGCTGGACAAGGAAGTTAAACGTCAAACCCGTGCTAACAAAAGGACATTTCTGGATGACCTTGCACGACAGGCAGAAGAGGCAGCACTGAGAAATGAACAAAGCACAGTATACAAAATAACTAAAATCATCAGTGGAAAACGAGGTGCAAACAATATTACATTAGTAAGAGATAAGCAAGGAAATCTCATCACAACAGTAGAGGGACAGGAAACAAGATGGGCAGAGCATTTCAGAGAAACTCTGAATAAGGAACCCCCAGAGACACAATTGAATGTTCCTGAGGCTGAAAATGATCTAGATGTTAATACAGACATCCCACGAAAAGAAGAAATCATCACAGCAATCAAAGGGTTAAAGAATGGAAAAGCTCCTGGTCATGATAACTTAAATGCAGAGCTATTTAAGACAGACCCAGAGCTAAAAGCAGAACTATTAGAACCACTATTTGCACAAGTCTGGAAAACAGGGACAACACCAACAGAGTGGAGAATAGGAATAATTGTCGAATTGCGAAAGAAGGGAGATCTTGCAGACTGCAATAATTGGAGAGGAATAACTCTTCTCTCAGTTCCCAGCAAAATACTAGACAGGATAATTATACAGAGAATCTCAAAAGCAGTAGACCACAAACTGAGGAAAGAACAAGCAGGATTTAGAAAGAACAGAAGATGTGTAGATCATATATTTACCCTCAGGAACATTATAGAGCAGTGCTCAGAATGGCAAAGACAGCTGTACATTAATTTCGTTGATTTTGAAAAGGCTTTTGACAGTATACATAGCGACAGTTTATGGAAAATACTGAGGGCTTATGGAATTCCAAGCTGCATAGTATCAATCACAAAAAGCCTTTATGCCAACTTTACGTGCAGCATTGGGCAGAGCAATCTAACCTTTGAAGTGAAGACAGGAGTACGACAGGGATGCCCCTTATCAACCACTCTATTTTTAACAGTCATAGACTGGGTGATGCACCAGACAACAGATGGCAGTCCAAGAGGAATAAGATGGACTACATTTTCTACATTGGAAGATCTGGAATAAGCAGATGACATTGCACTGCTAGCACATTCACATCAACACATCCAGGAAAAAAAACGGATAGACTTAATAAGTAAAGCCAGCAGGTGGGCTTGAACATCAACCTAAAGAAGACAGAGGTCATGACGCTCAATGTGAGCAACCCTGAGCCCATATCAGTAAGGAATCAGCAACTGGAACAGACAGATGCCTTCACATACCTAGGATGCATAGTAACACCAGACGGTGGAGCAAGCAAAGACATCAACAACAGAATGAACAAAGCAAGAACATCTTTTTTTAGTCTAAACAACATCTGGAAGTCCTCTCAGTACAGCACAAGCACAAAATTAGGATTATATCAGAGCTGTGTGCTTTCTGTGCTTCTCTATGGCGCGGAGAGCTGGAGAGTTACAGAGAAGGAAATGTCGAAATTGTCCTCTTTTCACACAACATGCCTAAGAAAAATTATCCGAATCTTTTGGCCGAATATCATCACCAACCAAGATCTGCTTACTCGGAGCAAGCAAGAGGACATGCACACCATCATAGCTGGCAGACGCTGGAGCTGGGTTGGCCATGTCCTCAGAAGCGACCCCGATGCCTTCACAAGAACAGCTATGCTATGGACCCCTGAAGGAAAACGAAAGAGAGGCCGACCAAAAACAACTTGGCGGAGGACTGTAGAGGCTGAGATGCAAAGAATGAACCAGAGTTGGGGCACTGTACGAAGGATGGCCGCCGACCGAGTAAAGTGGAATCAATTTGTTGTTGCCCTACAAGACGCCACCAGGCGTAATGGCCACTGACTGCTTTGATGGTCGGCGGCTAAGGATAAAAGAAGAAAGAAGAAGTTGGTTTCCTTGAAGTTGGCACTCGTGTAGAAAACTTTATCACACCACATCTTGCAGTGGTGATGTTGTACCACTTTTGTTTACAGAGGTTTGCCAGATCTATGCCGAACCCTTTTTCGCACCATTTCATTTACGACATGCTTGGTAGGGCGTAATGGTTTCTTCTTTGGTCCCTGGGACAAGAAGCCAAGTTCCACTGACACATATAGCAAACTAGGTGTTTATGTGCGAAAGCTCAACCTTACCAATTCGCTCAAATAAGTGACTTGATCTACCCCCTTCGAGTCTTCTGTAGAGCCTGCGTGTAACCTCTTAAAAACAATAACTTTAAATATATCTTTAAGGCCTACCTTCTGTCATGAAATATTCTAATCCACATATATAAATTATTAGGTAAATATGAAGCCTAACAAATAAAATTAATAAAGAGAAGAGCAATGGTAAAATGACAGTGCTGTCACAAGGAATGTACTCGAAATCCCCCTTGTTTTCTGCGTCGTCTGCAAATTGTAACGCTTTCACGTTGATATAAAAGCTTACTGTATTATTACCCGCTTTCTTCAATGAAACGTGTGCTGTATTTCTTGGAAAAGCATTGAGAGGCCCTGCGTAATGACCTAAATTAATCCTAACATTAATTATATTACGTTACCAAAACGAACGAACAGATGGACAAAAGGATAGCGAGAAGGGAGAGGCAGAAAGCCGAACACTAAACACGCTTCGCGCGATACGCAAATGCTGCCATCACGCGTGTAAGTCTACATGCACTAATTTTTTTTCAGACGGACAGTGATAAAATACACTACCCTTTCCCAGAGTTAGGTTTATAAATCATAACAGACTCTTATTAGAAAAGATAACAATAGATGGGTTTACGTTTGAACACATAACAGTACCCAGACAGCACATCTTCGAAACAGGAGGTAGAAGAAATTGCATATTTTGAACGCAGCCACGTAGCTCCTTTAAATTTGTATTTTTGGGTTCCTTAGGGCTTGCTGACAAATAATATGTAAAACGTTACGCAAATAGTCCAGGAATTAATAAATTATACCCAAAATAAAATATTGGGGGTGCCTGACAGCATAAAATCATTTCTGCTCATAAGATTTTTTTTTTAACGTGTTTGAAAAAAATTTACGTTACAGAAATAGCCTACCATGTAAACTCCAAATTGATTGGAGCGCAACAAATGAAAGCCTAACCACGATTGGTCGGGCTATAAATACTATCTTGGTTGTTAGGGGAGACGGGAAAAGATAACATTTTTTTCAAACACTTATCGAAACGTGGCTCATTGGCCAGTCTCGCTGATATACACACTTGGGAGCGTTAGTTCGAGACCACTTGTTTAAATGATCCTGATAAAGCATCAGTGCGTTGAAGCCAGCTAAAATTTTGCTCAATAAAAGCCTGGAAGATAAGCAGATGGAAATTTGTGCCAGTTTGTGCCAGAATTCATTGCTAATCAACGTATCTGTGTTATTCGTATGAATTGTGGTAAGCTTGAACCATTTAATATCTTTTAATGAAAATTGAATGTGAATTGTTGATTTATGCCTGTATATATATGTGTAGTTCAGTGGCAAACGTGAGGTAAAGCCTAAAATGCTCCAGCCTGAACAGAGGGTGTCGGAGAGAAGTAAAACGGCATGGAATGGCCAAACAGTACACTGACACCTGGATGATTGACTAGAAAGAAATAATGCTGGAAGTGCAGAGGCGTAGTAACCATTAGGAAGGGTAATACTGGAATAAAGTATTTCAGATGAAGCTGACTGTTGGCCTAACGCTCTGAACGCAATGTTTGTGATGTATTGTGATCAGTGTAAAAAGAAAATATAAATTAGTTATGAAGTAGAAGGTACATCCTTCTTGATTTCAGGGACAGTGGTCTTGATGGTACTGAGCAGCACCTGGTCAGAGCTTTGCTGAATCCAGAGTCGGACAGCATACTCCTTGGTCTTTTTAGCTATCAGTGAGGTGTCTCCTGAGCCCAGAGGAGAATTCGAGCAGAGGAGTCCTTTCCTGCCGCCATCACGCCAGATAAGCGAATTGGCCAGCTGAGCTCAACATTATGTCCCCTCATCTTGAACTGATTTTTTAAAATTAACATTAAGAGGGGAATTTACTTGTCTTAAAATCAGGAACTGTGAACATCTCCAATACTAGTCCCTAAAGACAAACTATTGAAGTCATGATGACAAATACCAACAGAGCTTGAACAAAACAAAACCAGTATTACCTCATTTTACTACTACACAACTGACACATAGAACATTTGTAATAATATATGTCACTACAATATTCATATTAAATACATTCTGTACATAACTTGTAATTTAAATTGATTGTGATTCCTGGTTCCCTTGTAGTTGAATCAGGACACATATTCATTCATGCCAGTAATGAATACATATTGTTATTTGAAAGTTTATCAGTGACTCTTTTAAGATATCTTTGTAGAGTGTTATATGTATGTGAGTGTCACAGTGTTGTCAAGAGTAGTGGATTAAATTAAATTGTTTATCTGTCTGTTGTTGTGACTTACACTTCCCCATACTCATACCCTAGACACATAACGTAGCATCACACTATTCCAGAATAATTCTGACTGAGATATATAGATATGTGGTAGCAAGTAAGGTTATCTATAATACACTACTCTTAATAGGTATAGATACCTTCACAGCTGATCTCAGTCAGTACACTAAGTTCCCTATAAGTATTTATAACATCCCACTTCACCACATATATTGGGGTCTCGCTCTTGGGATTTTGAATCTTTAACTATTAAAAATATTGGGGGTAATTCACTTCAGGGAATATAAGAATTAAAAGGTATCCTTGGGTGGAATTAAATAAGGTTGAGCTCACGGTGCCTGTGTTGTCCATTAGATATATAGTTAGAAATTGAATTGTTGGTTAGACATTATATAAAGTTACCTGATAGACAATGGCGGACCTGGCCAAATTTCGATCTGCTGCGGTTCAGACTGCAAAAGAGTTAGGATTAGATGGGCAAGTTATGGTTGCCTATGTTACTACGGAATGTGACAAATTTATTGAACGCGAAGAAAGAAGGTTTTGAAGCCGAAAGAAAGTTAGAGGCTGACAGGGAAATTAAGAAGTTACAATTTGAAGCTGAGGCTGAGACTAAGAGGTTGCAAGCTGAGGCTGAGACTAAGAGGTTGCAGATTGAGGCTGACAAAGAGGCTAAAGCATTGGAAGCCGAGGAAAGAAGACAAGCTGCAGAAAGGGAAGAGAAGAAATTAGCTGCAGAAAGAGAAGAGAAGAAATTAGCTGCAGAAAGAGAAGAGAAGAGATTAGCTGCAGAAAGGGAAGCAGAAGATAAAAGATTACAAAGGGAACATGAATTACGACTAAGGGAGTTTGAGTTTCAAGGCCATGCTCCTGAAAATGGTGCCAGTCCCTTTGCCTCTGATGCTACGGTTACTCAAGGAGCCTCAACCTCAGCTATGAATTTTCATTTAGATCATTTTGTTGAGAAAGACGATGATATTGAGAGCTACCTAAATAGGTATGAACTATTAGCTACCACGTATGGGTTAGAGAGAGAAAGGTGGAGCTTAAAGTTATCTCAGGGACTTCGTGGGGCAGCTTATGAAGTTTTTGCAAAAATGAGCAGAGGTGATCAGGAAAATTATGACATGCTAAAGCAGGCTCTTTTGTTAAGGTAAGAAAAGAATGCAGAGTTTTACAGAAAAAAATTTAGGAATGCTAAACTACTGTCAGGTGAAACCTATCACCAGTTCTCTGCACGAATAGAGACATACTTGGAGAAATGGACTTCTCTGGGGAAAACCCAAGATCTTAAGGAAATGGTCCTTATAGAGCAACTAAGAGAGTCCATGGCTCCAGACCTGAGAAAGTTTCTCATGGAACAAGGTGCAGAGAGGCTGGTGAGTTGCTAAATGTTGCTGAAAGGTATCAAGCAGCTCAAGCAGAGGTAACAGGTAATAAAAAGAAACAGGTGGATAACTTTAGGGCACCACAGAACTTTAATAAATTTGATCCTAGGGATCAAAATAAAGGTAAGCACCAATTTGATAGGCCACGGTATGAAAATAAAAATAAATTCCCACAATTCGATGAAAGGAAATATAATGAAAGAAAATCTTTCAACCAAGGAAAAAGGTGGTGTAAGAATTGTCAGATGGACAATCATGACACTGACCGTTGCAGAAGGAAACCTGTGTATATGGCAACCCTTCAGGTCAGGTCGACCTCAAGACAGGAGGAGGATATTATGTTAGATACCACTGCAGAAGAGATGAGGAAGGCACAGGCTGGGGATAAAACACTCAAGCCTTGTTTCAGAAAATTGTCAACTTGTCATACAACTCCAGGCAAGGGAGATTTTTACATGAAAAACAAGTTGATGTATAGGAAGGCCGGAACTAGATCCCATGGTCACGGACAGCTGGTTCTTCCAAAGAGATATCGGACAGAATTAATAAGGAGCCTACATGTGAAACCAGATGGGGACCATGAGAAGATAGGTACCATCATTCAAAAGGTGGCTCACAATTATTATTGGCCCAAAGCAAGATGGGACATTGAAAATTTTGTAGAAAGGTGTAGCATAGCACATGAGGGAACACCCACAAGTGGGAACATGGATCAGGACCTGGACACGCCCCGAGGCAAAATTAGGCCTGATAATAAAAAGAGATATAAATTTGGAAAAGTGGACCAAATGGAATGGGAAGCCCCTTTTCACGGACAAGCTTCACTTAACTGTTTTACAATGGCCACTATGCGGAGAGTGCAAAAAGATGTCTTACCCCAGGATAAGCCGAAAATCCCTCAATCGGACTTAAACAAACTGGAGGAAGAGGATGTAGGGAAGAAATCTCTCATCAAGAATTTTAAGTGGGGAGAAAGCCCCAAAAGAAAAATTGGTAGCGGTCGTTTTGTGAATGATAATTCTGGGAGGAAAAATCATCACTATAAAGCTTCAAGTGGAAGAGACCATACCGGTGCATGGACAAATAGGTCCACACAATTAAAGGTCCATATGTAGCTTTGTTAAGAACGTGGACTGATGAAAAGGCAGAGGAAAACATTACATCTTCATACCAATATGTGAATGAGCTGACCACTCGGTTGAAAACTGGCTGGAAACTTGCCAATGAAAATTTGAAACAAGCCAGGAAGAAACATGCTGCCTATTATAACAGGAAGGCGAAAGACAGAAATTTGGCTGTGGGAGAGAAGGTACTGCTTCTTTTGCCCGGGAGTCAGAATAAGTTACAAATTGGATGGCAGGGTCCATATACAGTTCTAGGGAAGGTGTCTAGAACAAATTATAAGATAGATAAGAAGGGGAAAGAAAAAATCTATCATGTGAATCTCCTGAAGAAATATTTGGAAAGAGAACATCAGGAAGAGACACACTTGTTGACCTTGTCCATCGCCATGGAGATGAAAAAGGAACCACTTTCATCATTTGAATATCCATTACACCCCTGTGAGACAGCAGCACAGGTGAAAATCAGTACACATTTAACGAAAACTCAGAAAGAGAGAGTGCAACAGGTTCTAAAGAATCATGCAGAGGTGTTAACAGACCGACCAGGGCATACAAACCTATTGGAATATGATATGAAACTAATAGACTCCACACCTGTCTGTATGAAACCATATTCGATTCCGTTTGCTAAGGAAAAAGCTTTGAAGGAAGAGATAGACTATCTATTGAAGGAAGGAATTATTTCGCACAGTGAGTCTTCGTATAGTTCCGGGGTGGTACTCTTAAGGAAGCCCTCTGGAGAACATAGACTCTGTATAGATTACAGGAGACTGAATGCTATTACAGAAGGACAGGTGGATCCATTGCCGGATACAAATCAGCTGTTTGCCAGACTAAATAAAGCTAAATATTTCTCAAAAGTGGATCTGAGTAAAGGATACTATCAGATTCCAGTAAAGCCTGAGGTTAGACCATACCTAGCTTTTAGTACCTCAGAAGGACACTATGAGTTTAATAGATTGCCATTTGGATTGAAGAATGCGCCTAGTGTCTTCTCTAGAATGATGAGAAAATTATTGGATCCTCTGAATAATCCCTGTATAACAAATTTTATGGATGATATCCTTATAGCAACAGAAACATTTGAGGAACACATTGACTCTCTGAACATGCTGTTTGATCGACTTAGGGAGGCAAATTTAACAGCCCGACCAACCAAATGTTGCGTTGGATGTAAAGAATTGGAATTTTTGGGACACACAGTTTATCAGGGAAACATGACCCCTGACCCAAAGAACTTAGAGAAACTACAGAAAGCCCCGAGACCACAAACCAAGAAGGACGTGAGATCCTTTGTCTCATTATGTGGTTTCTACCAGAAGTATATCAAAAACTTTAATTCCATATGTGCACCTTTAACGGAATTGACACGTAAAGGACTTCCAGATCGCATTACATGGACACCACAATGTGAAATGACTTACCAAGAATTGAAGGAAAAGCTCACAAGTAAACCCATTTTGAAATTACCTGACTTAAGTCAAGAATTCATAGTAAGGACGGATGCAAGTAATATTGGGTTAGGTGCAACTCTACTACAGAAATCAGATGCATTGGATGGGGAATTAAGCCCAGTGGCATATGCTAGCAGAAAGTTGAATAAAGCTGAAATCAACTACTCAACTAGCGAAAAAGAATGTCTTGCAGTAATATGGGCAATAAAGAAATTCAATATTTACCTATATGGGAAGGCATTTAAGTTGCAAACTGACCACAAACCTTTATCGTTTTTAGCACAGGCTAAGCATGAGAACTCTAGGTTACTCCGATGGTCTTTGCTTCTGGCTCCATACAATTTTAGCATTGAATATATATCTGGAAAAACCAATCTGGGAGCGGATTTTTTAAGCCGCCATCCGTGTGATGAGAATCACCGTAAACCCCAGAAATAATAATAAATTTCTCTATGTGTATATAGAATAAAGGACTGACATATAATGTCTGTTTTAAGAGGGGAGGTGTCATGAAATATTCTAATCCACATATATAAATTATTAGGTAAATATGAAGCCTAACAAATAAAATTAATAAAGAGAAGAGCAATGGTAAAATGACAGTGCTGTCACAAGGAATGTACTCGAAATCCCCCTTGTTTTCTGCTTCGTCTGCAAATTGTAACGCTTTCACGTTGATATAAAAGCTTACTGTATTATTACCCGCTTTCTTCAATGAAACGTGTGCTGTATTTCTTGGAAAAGCATTGAGAGGCCCTGCGTAATGACCTAAATTAATCCTAACATTAATTATATTACGTTACCAAAACGAACGAACAGATGGACAAAAGGATAGCGAGAAGGGAGAGGCAGAAAGCCGAACACTAAACACGCTTCGCGCGATACGCAAATGCTGCCATCACGCGTGTAAGTCTACATGCACTAATTTTTTTTCAGACGGACAGTGATAAAATACACTACCCTTTCCCAGAGTTAGGTTTATAAATCATAACAGACTCTTATTAGAAAAGATAACAATAGATGGGTTTACGTTTGAACACATAACAGTACCCAGACAGCACATCTTCGAAACAGGAGGTAGAAGAAATTGCATATTTTGAACGCAGCCACGTAGCTCCTTTAAATTTGTATTTTTGGGTTCCTTAGGGCTTGCTGACAAATAATATGTAAAACGTTACGCAAATAGTCCAGGAATTAATAAATTATACCCAAAATAAAATATTGGGGGTGCCTGACAGCATAAATCATTTCTGCTCATAAGATTTTTTTTTAACGTGTTTGAAAAAAATTTACGTTACAGAAATAGCCTACCATGTAAACTCCAAATTGATTGGAGCGCAACAAATGAAAGCCTAACCACGATTGGTCGGGCTATAAATACTATCTTGGTTGTTAGGGGAGACGGGAAAAGATAACATTTTTTCAAACACTTATCGAAACGTGGCTCATTGGCCAGTCTCGCTGATATACACACTTGGGAGCGTTAGTTCGAGACCACTTGTTTAAATGATCCTGATAAAGCATCAGTGCGTTGAAGCCAGCTAAAATTTTGCTCAATAAAAGCCTGGAAGATAAGCAGATGGAAATTTGTGCCAGTTTGTGCCAGAATTCATTGCTAATCAACGTATCTGTGTTATTCGTATGAATTGTGGTAAGCTTGAACCATTTAATATCTTTTAATGAAAATTGAATGTGAATTGTTGATTTATGCCTGTATATATATGTGTAGTTCAGTGGCAAACGTGAGGTAAAGCCTAAAATGCTCCAGCCTGAACAGAGGGTGTCGGAGAGAAGTAAAACGGCATGGAATGGCCAAACAGTACACTGACACCTGGATGATTGACTAGAAAGAAATAATGCTGGAAGTGCAGAGGCGTAGTAACCATTAGGAAGGGTAATACTGGAATAAAGTATTTCAGATGAAGCTGACTGTTGGCCTAACGCTCTGAACGCAATGTTTGTGATGTATTGTGATCAGTGTAAAAAGAAAATATAAATTAGTTATGAAGTAGAAGGTACATCCTTCTTGATTTCAGGGACAGTGGTCTTGATGGTACTGAGCAGCACCTGGTCAGAGCTTTGCTGAATCCAGAGTCGGACAGCATACTCCTTGGTCTTTTTAGCTATCAGTGAGGTGTCTCCTGAGCCCAGAGGAGAATTCGAGCAGAGGAGTCCTTTCCTGCCGCCATCACGCCAGATAAGCGAATTGGCCAGCTGAGCTCAACATTATGTCCCCTCATCTTGAACTGATTTTTTAAAATTAACATTAAGAGGGGAATTTACTTGTCTTAAAATCAGGAACTGTGAACATCTCCAATACTAGTCCCTAAAGACAAACTATTGAAGTCATGATGACAAATACCAACAGAGCTTGAACAAAACAAAACCAGTATTACCTCATTTTACTACTACACAACTGACACACATAGAACATTTGTAATAATATATGTCACTACAATATTCATATTAAATACATTCTGTACATAACTTGTAATTTAAATTGATTGTGATTCCTGGTTCCCTTGTAGTTGAATCAGGACACATATTCATTCATGCCAGTAATGAATACATATTGTTATTTGAAAGTTTATCAGTGACTCTTTTAAGATATCTTTGTAGAGTGTTATATGTATGTGAGTGTCACAGTGTTGTCAAGAGTAGTGGATTAAATTAAATTGTTTATCTGTCTGTTGTTGTGACTTACACTTCCCCATACTCATACCCTAGACACATAACGTAGCATCACACTATTCCAGAATAATTCTGACTGAGATATATAGATATGTGGTAGCAAGTAAGGTTATCTATAATACACTACTCTTAATAGATATAGATACCTTCACAGCTGATCTCAGTCAGTACACTAAGTTCCCTATAAGTATTTATAACATCCCACTTCACCACACCTTCCCATATATGACTCCGCAGATATAACTCTACTATAATTTTATTACAAAACGCGTATGAAAGCCCACTGAGTAAATATGGGTCATTTTAAGCAAAGGAACGGCATTCAAGTTTGTATAAAACTTGAGACACGATGGGTTCACTGCATGGGTTATGGCTGTTGAGGTAGGTGCAAAAGGTTTCGTGGCGGCTTCAATGTAGGATCCGCTGAAACTGTTGGGGTTGAGGGGACAGTCAAGAACAAGGGCACTTTAGAGGCTCAGCGAAACTGCAGAAAAGGTATGGTGCTGGGTGTGGAACAACCGCAACGGGCTATGGAACTCGGGACAATAATTTGTTTTCAACATAGGGGTTACTTTCACAATTGCCTCCAGCTGGCAGAAAATAGGAGTGAATTTGAAAGCTGCAACCAAGGTGGAGTGGGTTCAATTCTCTGCACAAGACAACAGGAGGCTGACACTTGGGAGTCATGACCCAAGTGGGCCTGCCCCCCTTAGAGCGTAAAGGAGATTAAGTTGCCGAAACACTTGATCGACGGGGGTATAACTTCTGATGGTCAGATTGCCTCCTGCGGAGTTTTAAAGGATCGGTTCCTTAAATGAAGATCGCAGCTTGAACCACTTTATCGCCCAAACTTACACAGAATAAGACATGCTATAGATTGCTGGATAATTTTTTTTTACCAGGCGAAACAGCTTGCAAATCACTTCTATAGTCTGTGTTGATATCTTGTTTCAAATTTTGTCCCTTCAGAACCGTCGGTTACCTGTGAATATCTCTGCAGCGGAGCAGCAAGCGAGAACACTAAGAGAGCTCAACAAATGTTTGAAGTACATGATTGATCACCCAACGCCGGCTAATAATGGTAAGCTTTTAGTTAACCTTGTGACTTTGTGTGCATGAGTGTGGGCGTGGTTCTCTGTTGTGTTACCTGGTATGATTTTTCAAAATTTAATTTTTTTATTTTTTTCCCCTCTTCTTCTTCTTCTTCTCTTTTTGTTGTTGTTGTTGTAAATATGCGAGCATGATTGAAGTTACCTGAATGTGTGCTAGCTTAATGTTACTTTTATGTATGCCAATGTCAAACAAGCCCCACTTTAGTTCCCGGGGGGTCTCTGAATAGACAAAGAAAGTACAAGACTACTGTATCCTTAGATATGTCGTACAAGTAGACAAACATGAGGTTGTACATGGGGCAGACAACCTCATGATGTCAAACAAATTGTCACATAAACCACCGCTACAAGATCATGTGACTGCTTGGTGGAAGCTTTCTGCAAAAGGACCATCTGTGGCGGTGGTTCCATGCTTCGCAAGGAACGTAAATGAAAATGTTGATGAATGTTAAATAACTACCGGTATATATTATAACTGTATATTTTATAACTGTACTAGTACACATTATTATGTATGCGTCATACACGAGCCAACACATACATATATATATATATATATATATATATATATATATATATATATATATATATATATATATATATATATATATATATATATATATATATATATATATATATATATATGTGTGTGTGTGTGTGTATATGTGGGGGGGGGGGCGTGTAATATTCTGAATGTAACCTCCGCTCGCTATTAATTCTTTGTTTTCCACTTTACTCCTTACTAAAACAATACAGTTTTGAAAATGTTCAAAGAGGAGTAATAATGTTATTTTTTTTTTTTTTTTTCAACTCAGAATTTCCCTTAATGTTTTACCCAGCCATCCCACTCCCCAAACCGCCGCCTTTTCAATTTCTTGGGGCCACATTGGCTACAAACAATACATTGTCGATGCTGTTAAGTATTCTTTGCAGCATTACGGATTTCACTTCCAAATGAACGCTTTAAAGGGTCGTAAAGTCAGTTTTCTACACGAAGACATTAAAACAAAACCTAACCTTTTGTCTGTAGCGACGGCATTGACAGAACCATAATATGATTTAAGTCTGCCATGAAAGTGCTCAAAACCTTCCCGGATCGTAAGCGAGCAATCAGTGAGATATCAATAACTTCAAAGAAACAAATATCACACGCTTGGGTTTTTTTTTTTTTCTATTTTACGAGTAAAAAAAGACCTAAACAAAGTTGAATACTGTGAAGAATTCGGCAGGAAATTAAATTCCACGCGACACCCCAGCCCCAAATAAATACTTAACATAAATATTTGAACTTGTCTACAAGTAGTCTGTGTTCGCTAGTAATTACATAACAGAAGATAAATTTCCAAGAAACAAGTGACTTGATGTAATGGTGTACCAAAGCAGGCAGAGTAATGTACCTTTTCACACTCTGGAGAGCAGTGTTTCCCACATTCTTTTTTTACAATGCCGGAACCCCGAACGTAAGTTTCTAAACTTGCGGAACTCCTGCCTATGAAAATACTGCTACCTGGCTAGATTTTTCACACGTATTTTAAAAAAAAAACATACGTAGAAACAGCTACGGTAATAGAGCTAATTATAAACTTGTGCGAAGTTTATAAAAGTTCAAAATAGTAGCTAACTGTTATGTATGCTAACCACAACTCGTGAAATCACTCTGGGACATAAATCACTTAAGTATCACTGTTAGAGCCATTGAAACAAGGGGTGAGAAGAGTACTTGATGTTTGATAGCACACATGTTGAGGAAATCTGGTGATAGCATCACAATGCAGTCCTTTTTCTGGAATCCTCAGGGTAAGGAGGGTGTGGCAGGGAGACAGGGCACGAGAAAGAGAGCCGGAGACATAAATAAAAGCGGTAAACAAGCCATTGCAAGACCTTGAACGGATGGCATAGGTCAGGACGGATTCGCGTGAATTTGTTGAAGACCTGTTCTTCTTAATAAGCTGAGGTGGTAATAAACGAATCCTACCACTGAGATCCTTGGAACTACGTTAAAATGTTTACTAAAGCTGTTTTCTTTCTTGATTATTATGCACAACTTCTAGAAAGATATGCTTTAAATTTTTTTTAATTCTCAAGAAGTATTGAACAGACACGAGAAGAACATACTTCTGCTGAGAAGTCGGAGGGCAAAAAGAAATGTCTTAACTTGACCTACCTACACAACTTCTACGAAAATATATGGCGAGTGTGCCACCTGTTGACAGCACAGCGTTCGCCTTTCTGTCACAAACATTTCCCAATAATCTTACTTACCATATGAACACTTACTTACTACTTAGTCGCTCCCCTTCTACCGTGAGGTGTAGAGGTTTGGAAAAGAGAGCACCAGACTATCCTATCGGCTGTCTTCATCCTAGCCTGGTTCCATTCTAGTCCTCGGTCCTTCAAAGATTGTCTAATGTTGTCCTCCCAGCGGACTCTGGGTCGTCCTGGGGGTCTGGATCACTGGCTCTTTGTTTCTCATACTTGTCGTGGTAGCCGATCTTCTCCCATTCTGCAGACATGGCCAAACCATCTTAGTTGGGACTGTTCTACTTGGGTCTGCAAGGGGTGGGATTTTAGGCCTTGACGTATCGTCTGGTTGCGGACCATGTCTCTTCTTGTTACTTCAACCACCTTCCTCAGATACCTCATTTCTGAGGTTTGGATCTGGCTTTTGTGGGTTGTAGTCATTGCCCATGACTCGCATCCATATGTCAAGACTGGGACATAGGTGGAGCGGTATACAACCATCTTCGTTTTCTTACCAACCTCTCTCTTGCTGAGGAATCCTCGATTTATGGCTTGAAAAAGTCTCCCAGCTGCTGCTTTTCGAGTGGCCAACTCTTCTTTGATGCCTCCCTTTCGGTCTATAATAGTACCGAGATATTTAAAGTGGTCGACCTGCTCCAGGACCTGTTCTCCCAGCTTAATCTGATGTCTTCTTTCTTCTCCTGATATCACCATGGATTTTGTTTTAGAGCTACTTATGACCATCCCTCTCTTCTCCAGCTCTTCCTTCCAGACTAGCAGGTTGGATTGGAGATGTGCCTCTGATTTAGCAATCAGGGCAACATCATCAGCAAATGCCAGCTCTGAAATACATACCTGTCTCATCTTCCAGTACCCCACTAATACTTTCTTGTTCTCTCCTTACATGCCTTGATAACATCGTCCATGAGGAATATGAAAAGATAAGGTGACAGGATATCACCTTGTCTTACACCAGTGGTGGTCCTGAACTCTTCTGACTTATGGTTTGCTGTCCTCACATAATTTCTGCAAGACTTGTAGAAGCTCTGTATAGCATAAATCAGAGGTGCTGGAATGTTCTTCCTTTCCAAACAGTCCCAAAGTTTGCTCCAGGGGACCCTGTCAAACGCCTTTTCCAGATCTATGAAACAAAGATGGATCTCACTCTTATACTCAAGGGCCTTTTCACTCAGCTGTCTGAGTGTGAAGATTAGGTCTTGAATACTTCGGTTTTCTCGGAATCCGCACTGGACCTCATCCAATTGTGGCTCAGCTAGGCGTCGGAGTCTTTGCTTTAGGATTCTAGAGTAGATTTTACCAGGGACACTGAGAAAGGATATGCCTCTATGGTTTCCACATTGTCGATTGTCACCCTTTTTGAAAATTGGTGTTATGATTGCAATCTTCCAATCCTTTTGTATGGTCTTGTTGCACCTCGCTGCCTGTAGGACCCTTAAGAGTAATAGGTCGCCTGACGCTCCCATGTACTTAACCATTTCTGGTGTTATACCATCATGCCCTGCTGCTTTGCCCATCTTGATTTTCTCCAGTGCTGCCTTCAGTTCTTCCATCTTTATGTCATCTTCATCACCATTGGTTTCCTCTTCTGTGCTAGTGGTTACCATATGAACAACCAAATCAAATTTTTGGAGCGCAGGAAAATTAACCCAGTATTATTATCCTTCATTATTTCAAATATTTATTTATGTGTTCAAGGATCCCCATGGTTTCGCGGAACCCTCGTTGAGAATCACTGCTGTAGACAGCCAAATTAAGGGAATATAATAAACAGATCCCGAGACAAAACTCCAGAGGGGCATTATAATCCGGAGAAGACATTTTGTATTCTATGCAAGAGTGCTTAACTACGAGGGGCGTTCAGAAAGTAATGCACCACATCGTTTTTCTCAGCTAATAATGAAGATGGAAGCATGAAATTTTGCACACTTCAAACATGGCATGTGCCAATTGTGTACACCAAATTGCACTGCAACCGGCCAAATAATACGGCTGCCCTAAACCGTTGAAATGGAGCGTGTTAGCAACTTGCGTTATAAACAGCGAATTGTGATAGAATTTCTCGTTGCAGAGAAGGAAACTGTTGTGAATATTCACAAGCGACGATGTGATGTGTATGGAAGTTTTGCAGTCGACAGGAGTACAGTCAGTCGCTGGGTTCAGAGAATCAAAGAATCAGGAAGTGGAGATACGGAGCTGCTTGATCGGCCGTGCTGTGGACGTCCTGCCACAGCCACCAACGCAGAAATGTTGAAAAGCGCTGAGGGCATTGTTCTTACTGATAGGCGAATCACTACTCAACAATTGGCCTTACAGCTGTCAGTCAGCA
Organism: Oreohelix idahoensis; assembly: GCA_024509875.1. Classification (NCBI taxonomy): domain Eukaryota; kingdom Metazoa; phylum Mollusca; class Gastropoda; order Stylommatophora; family Oreohelicidae; genus Oreohelix; species Oreohelix idahoensis. Next base: position 155,021 of record JAMPIV010009006.1, read on the forward strand.
TTGGTAGTGCAAATGCAGTTATAAAAACTGTCGGATTTTCAAAGGTTTGCGCAAGATGGGTTCCTCGAAGTCTCACAAATGACCACCGATTGCAAAGGAAAGCAATTTCTTCTGAATTGTTGGAGCGTTTCAATGCTGATGAAGAGAACTTTTTGGCTAAGATTGTTACAGGTGACGAAACCTGGGCACATCATTGTTACGGTCTCCCGCTGTATCTTTTCTTGCTAGATGTTATTAAAAGATTCAGCCCCGTTGGACGTGAGTTTATTGGGTTGCTTGTCAATATTTCAGATATTATAATTCATCCATTCTAATTCCAGTTTTCTAGTTCGAGTGCAGTTTTTAAGCCATTCTGGTGTGATTAAATTATTATTATATTCAGTGTCGTTATTATATTAATTCTTCCACAGTGTTGGTTAGCTTATAGTTAGTCTTAGAAAATACCTGTGATAATCTGGACTGACCTTGCAAGGATTAATGACAGTCACAGCACAGAGTGAGAACTTGTATAATTCAGGCAACCAACAAGTTCCATGGACGACTGAACAATTTAATATATCCTTTTACACAATGGTGCAACAACAATTCACACATTTAAATTGGCTTCATCATAGTTTTAAGCTCTACACAATTGTTCCTCTCACAGACTTAGCTCGTCTGGGTTAACCGTTAAGTTTATAGCGTAATAGAGTGTGCAACCAACTCTTACCGAATCCAATCCTTAGAATTATTATCCCTTCACAATACTAGTGAGTACATTATCTGTAAATCTATAGATCCTGTCTATGTATAATTATTCAACGTCTTTGGCTTGCATCGCCCGGTCTTAACTGCCGTGTATATAAGTTCAAGGTGAACGTAATCTGCTTGGTTCACGAATCTAATACGGACTCTACCTGGTCCTATAATCAATTTTGATACGGATCCTTTCGCTATCTTACACTTTCCAGTGGATCTACCGTTCCACATATATATATATATAATCAGTGGCTGTGCCACATATTCAAACACGATCCTTAAGTGGTTTTACCACACATTTCAACACTGCCGTTAGGCTCAATGGCCACACATAGACTAGAAAGTAACTAAGCTAGACGCGTCATACATTGATTTGCGCGATTTCTGGTCTTAGTTTATTTGAGGTGTCCAGCGGTGCACGCACGTGGAATGTGGCCACCATCCACATGCCTGCAAGCCGCAAGACAGTCCTCAACATCATCCCCCCCGCTCCCAAACGTGACACTCGTGGCACGTGAGAGAGTGGTGGCGAAGATGTGCCCGACTACAATCCATTCATGTTATCTAACGTCCAAATGAAATAATAAAATTAATATTCCTAATTAGAAATAACAATTATAAACTTATGTCCATTGTCAACATCAAGACAAGAAAGTTATCTCAATCCTGTGACGTAAAATTTCTTGATAACAAGTCCGCGAGGTTATTATCAGTTCCTGAAATCGGAATTATTGAAAAGGCGAATTCTTGTAGTAAAAGAAACCACCTGTGAATCCTTGCGTTTTTCATAGTTCTCGAAGTGATAAACGTGAGCGGACTGTGGTCTGTGTAGATAAAAAACTTTCTACCTATCAAGTACTTAGATAGTTTTTCCAAGCACCACACCACCGCGAGCAGTTCGCGCTCTCCTGTAGCGTATTTTTGTTCTGCCGGGGTAAGTGATGCGTGATGCCATATGATGATGGATGGCATCCGCATGTCTGGTTTTGTGTAGTGTGTAGATGTGTTCAGTCAAAACAATGTTCATGCAACAATAACAGGGCAATCCACATAGGACGTCAGTAAACTCACGACGTATAAAGTCAATGAGTCTTGAAACAGCCGTTGACGTTTTTCTTCATTATTTATTGTGGACGCCACAGTGACAAAATGGTTACGCAAATGTGTAGGCACATCAAACAGTCATTATCACAGCAACATTCAATACAGCAATAAACGGTAGACAGCATTACAATGATGAGTCAGATGCATGTTATATTTCAAAGTGCTGTAAATGTAGTCAGGTGAACAACTCCATCCTTTTCTATAACAGCCAGGAGATAACCAGATGTATGAGATCAGTTCACTCTCCTTAGTTTGACTTCAGCAAGACAGACACGTCTGCCGAAGTATAAATAATGTCCTCAAAAATATCCTCTAGATAATAAAGGTTTTCCAAACCTAGTTCATTTAACAAAGTAGCAAGTAATGGTCCTTGGTACCTGCATCAACCGATGCAGTACAATGCAGCGACATGTGAGCTAGGAAAACATCTCGTGACGACGACTTTCGCAGACAGGCTATGAATCGAAATCGCTCACGACCCAAAATCAATAGAGTTAATGAAAGAGTCAATTTACCTTGCTTTCATGAAATACACAGAAATATCACGCCTCCCGACATGTGGGAAACACTAGAGGTATTATCTCGAATAAACGAAATATCCATTAAGAGGACTACACATCCCTGACAGAACAAAAATAGCGGAGATCCCCTCTTCAACGAGGCATCTCTTTCGCCATTCCAAATCGCTCACTCCCACTAGTGGTGGGCGGAAACCGATCGACAAAGAAGCAAGACAAGTCATGCGCAGTCCAGCGCAAAACGACCACAGCTCAAACTTAACTGCATTCGATACCAACGCGAGAAGACAAATGCTTACCGAGAAAAGTGACTATAAATTCCAAGCAGTTGTTGCCCTTGCGTTATAAAACAGATATTGAAATAAAACGATGTTGCGAGAATTTATCACGCAACATATCACCACCTCCTCCCGATAAAAAAAAATGTGGAACATATTTTTTTTTCAATATCAAAGAGCAAGCGATAAGCGGCTCAAAACGCACGAATTATGCGCTGATAATTAACTAAATTTGCCAAACAATAGGCTAATTATAGAGTGTCTGGTGAGGATATACCTCAACAGAAAAATAAATATGTCTCAAAAAATATTCACATCGGGGAGGTGTCACCAACACACATCACGTTAGCATGTAAACACAATATACGTATGCAAGTTACTATAATCATCATTAAACAGCATACTCTAATATTGTCTTTAAAAATGGATGTACAAATCTGATAGGAAAATTTAGATAGTACATTCTTTGACATGTAATGACATAAGTACATAGTAAAGTTAAACTACATGACGATCCAGGACATATGCTCTGGTATTCCGAGGGTAAGTACACAATCTAGAACTCGTAAGGTAAGTCCTCAGCTCAACAATGACATTCTGAGAAAGTACAAGCAATATAATGCTAATTAATAACTAATATGCTTCATAAGGTACAATACATTATTAATAATTGTGGCTGTTTAGTAAACTAACGGCCCTTATATTAACTACTCAGTCCTCCTCTATCATTTTAAAAAACGAACAGAAGAAGATGACAACAAAGCACGATAGTGTGTACATATAAAGTAAGTACAGATGTGCTAATCTATTGTAGAAATATAGGTGTGTTATGACTCTGTAATATATAGGAATATAGGACAGAAGTATTAATTGGAGTCATGTGGGCATCTAGACAAAATGTCAGCCATCACATTATCCGCACCACGGATAGCTCGTACCGTGAAGTGAAAAGGTTGAAGAGCTATAGCATATCGAGTGGATCTCGAACTCTTCAAATTCTTAGTCTGAATAGCTGTAAGAGCTTTCTGATCAGTCTCTAGAATGAAATGTGCGCCCAGGAGGAATCTTTGTAGCTTTAGAATTGACCAAACCATCGCTAACAACTCACGGTCTAAAACTGAGTAGTTCCTCTCTGCCGCATTTAGTTTTCTAGAAATGTACATAACAGGATGCAGAGTATTTGCATATTCTTGCATCAGTGCTGCTCCAATCCCAGTGGATGAAGCATCACTCCGAAGAACAAAAGTCCTATGAAGAGTAGGTAATCTTAAGATGGGAGGAGAAGAAAATATATTCTTGATTTGGTCTAGTGAAGATTGGCATTCTTCAGACCAACGGACCAGATTAGGCGAACCTTTCTTCAACAATGTTGATAGAGGTGCCATGATCGAAGATAAATTTGGAATAAATCTCCCATAAAATTGAATTAAACCTAAGAGACTCCTAACTTGTTTCTTCGTTTTAGGAACAGAGATGTTCAGTATTTTGGAAGTATTGTGGTCTTCTGTCTTCAAGAGACCATGACCAACACGATGACCCAGGAAAGAGATTTCACCAAAACCAACAAAAGCTTTAGAAGGTTTTGCTGTCAAATTATTCTCACGTAGAGTGGACAGTAAGTCATATAACCCTAAATAGTGATCTTCCCAGGTATCACTGAAGAGACAGATGTCATCTAAGTATGCGATGACATCCGAACGATGTGACAGAATTCGACGCATCATGCGAACGAAAGTGGCAGGGGCGTTCATGAGACCAAAAGGCATAACATTCCATTGAAATAGACCCCTAGGTGTAGAAAAAGCAGTAAGAGGTTTGGCATGCTCTGCTAAAGGCACTTGCCAATAACCTTTAGACAAGTCAAGTTTAGTGAAGAATCTAGAATTAGAAAGTCTAATCAGTAGATCTTCTAACAAAGGCATCGGTTCAGCGTCGAACTTTGTGACCTGATTCAATTTGCGATAATCAACGCAAATTCGTATGTTCTTATCCTTCTTCCGGACAATAACCATGGAAGAAGAATATGGTGAAGTCGATGGTTCAATTATATTTAATTGTATCATTTCATCCAATTCCTTTTCCACTTGCGACTGAAAGTGTATAGGAATAGGATACGGCCTAACCCTAATTGGATTATTGTCGGTAAGAATTATGTCATGTTCTATGACATCTGTGTGTCCAGGAATGTCAGTGAGAACATCCTGAAATGTTTGTAACATCGACAAGTCTCGTCGATGTTCGTCACCAGAAAGATTAGGAGAAACAGAAACGTTTTTCCAAGATTCCGTGGAATGTAATGGAACCACTGGAAGGGGAAGGTTGACATCAGAGAAGGTAGCTTCCTCATCCTGAATGACAGACAGGGATGAATAATGACCGTGAGGTGCAGGAGCATCATCCGTTGCCTGGAAAATAGGCAGCAAATAGTCCGGACGTTCGTGAAATTCCGAAAGCATGTTTATGTGGAAAGTTTTATGCTTTCCATCAATATCGACCACATAGTCAACATCGGAAATCCGAGAGACTATTGCATACGGACCTTTCCATGCAATAAGAAGTCTATTTTCCCTACTGGGGAGTAGGACGAATGCTTTGTCACCTGGACAAAGTTGTCGTAGACATCTATTCTTGTTAGCAAACTGCCTTGCCTTCTCTTTAGCAATTTCTGATGAAGCAGTTGCTAGCTTACATGCCTCAATGATCTTTTGTCTAAGAGCAATGACATACTCATATGAGGATTGAGTTTCATCGCTAATATCATCGGCAGTGATGAGATCGTGTAATAAAGACATAGGGCCGCGTGGACGCGCGCCAAAGACAAGTTCGAAGGGAGAAAATCCTGTGTGTTCATTAGGGACTTCTCTATAGGCAAAGAGAGCCGCGGGTAAAACCCTGTCCCAATCTTGAGGATGATCTTCAGTTATCTTACCAAGCAAAGTCTTGAGCGTTCTATTCAGACGCTCAACTAACCCATTAGACATAGGATGGTAGATACTACTGAGAGATCGTTCAATATGTAAGGTAGACATTACCTGTGACATAGTGTCAGATATGAGTTGAGTGCCATGGTCTGACAATATTTCTCTGGGGAACCCCAAGCGAGAAAATATCAACCAAAGAGCATCTGCGATATCTGTAGTAGATATGCTCTTAAGAGGAATAGCCTCTGGCCAACGTGTGCACATATCGACACATGTAAGGATAAACTGATGTCCTCTGGCCGACTTGACCTTAAAAGGGCCAATAATATCTATGGCCATTTTCTGAAACGGCCGAATAGGAATGTCAGCAGCCTGGATAGGCGCAGCATGTCGTGGTCCTCTAGATTTGACCTCCTGACATACCTTGCATGATCGGCAGTAAATACGAATGTCCTTATTGACAAAAGGCCAAAAGAAAGCCGCAAGGACTCTCGACTTCGTACGGGCAAAACCCATATGTCCAGCACATTGCGAGTCATGAGCATGTTGCAATATTTGGACTCTCATGCTCTTGGGAACAAGAATTTGCGAATGTGCCGACGTAGCCGAATCTTGTACCATACGTACAAGTACGCCGTTTCTCATTGCAATCCAAGATTTTCTATTTGTATCCTGATTCGGATCACCTTTCTTCGCAAGAACGAAGAATTTTTTTAAAGAAGAATCTTCTTCTTGCAATTTTATGAAAGAGTCACGAGTGATCACTAAGTGACTATCTTGGCTATCAACTTCATTATCACTATTCAGTGAAGTTTCGGGTGTTTGTAGAGCTTGTGCTCTTGTAACTACTGCATTTGTAGCTTGCATGTTATTATCTTCCCAAGCAGCAATCTGCTGTGGGGTACACTCCCTAACTCCGTGAATACGACCAATAATAAGGTCCGCAATAGGATTAGGTAAGAGACAAGCATGCACATCTCCAGTAAAGAAAGGAGTGGCAATGCGAATTACAGCAGTAGGATATTTTTCTAGAGTGCCGCCAAATGTGACACATTTAATAACCCTTCCTGTAGCACAAGATGGATCTACAAGCGATTGTCTAACACCAATAGTGGTGCATCCGGAATCGAAAAGTAGTGAGACCGGAGTATCATTAACAAGACCCTTATGTAGAATTAAAGAACCCCTCCCGTCATGCGCAACAGCAGCAGGAAGAGCGGGAAGTGGGTGACCACAACTCAAAGTAGTTATGGTACCCGGTTCGAATAAAGTACTGCATTGGGGGCATTTGTTTGCTCTCTCAAAGTCAAAAGCAGAACTAGTGACAGCGTCAAAGTTTTTACTATCAACAACATGATTACAGGCTCCCTCAGTTTCCTGTTGTACAGCATTAGCCTGCTGATATCTCTTTTTTTTGTGTTGAGATCTACCCCGACTATTATTACCTCTGAAGTTATCAGAGTTATTATTATCTCTGCAGTTATTATTGTCTCTATTGTAATTGTTATACTGGTTCGAATTCCAGTTTCCACGATTACTATCATGTTCACATTGATGCGAACATCTATTTGTTTGGTTTTGAGGTCTTCGGCAGGAATAACCTCTATTACCATATCCTCTTTTGAAATGCTTATAATTATTAGGGTGATAGTAACGAGTACTATCAGGTTGTCTCCAATTCTTCGAAGAAGAATCACCATGAAATTGATTTCCATGATTTTGACAGAAATTACCGCTACTCTTTCTATCAAAATTTTGTTGGGATCTACGAGCAAAGTTTTGACCATACGGAGCTGCCGAAGCAACTGGTAAACCTTCTTTCACCTTAGAGTTACCCATGGTTATGTGTGGGTGCGCAGTTACGTATTGGCAACAGAAATCTTCCATTTCTTTTATTGTTTTAGGTTTACGTTCATGAAGGAAAGCAAGGAAAGACTCATTGACAGACGACATGACTTTGTCTCTAAGTATTAAGTCCATAAGTCCTTCATAAGTTTTTTCCGTCTTAGATAGTTCAACCCATCGTGAGAAAGTAATGCGTATTCTTGCAATAAACTCGGAGAATTCAACTCCATTTTCAGGTAACATGTTTTTAAATTGTAGACGATAGCCGTCTTCGTTAAGCTGATATTTCTTTAACAAAGCGGCCCTGACAACCTCATAATTGTTCTTGTCAGGTTCATCCACCATATTTAATATACTTAGAGCTTTACCTGTCAGTATCCCTGATACTGATAAACATATTTTGCTTTGTCTATGTTATGAGCTGTACATGCTTGTTCAAATCTGTCCAGATAGAACATTATGTCATCACTGGAAGGACTAAATGTTGGTAACTTAATCTTAAAAGTATCATTATTAGCCTTACCAGAAGATGAACCCTTGTTTGAATCATTACCATTACTCATGCTTGTCAATTTCAATTTTTCCAACTCTAAAGCTAAGACCTTTTCTTCATGTTCCATTTTTGCTTTCTCTTTCCTCTCATCAGACTCTCTCTGTAATCTTCTTTCCTCAGCCTGAGCCTCTTTTTGAAGTCTTTCATTTTCAGCTTCTTTTTCAAGTCTTTTATTTTCAGACTCTTTTTCAAGTCTTTTATTTTCAGCTTCTTTTTCAAGTCTTTTATTTTCAGCCTCTTTTTCAAGTCTTTTATTCTCAGCCTCTTTTTCAAGTCTTTTATTCTCAGCCTCTTTTTGAAGTCTTTCAGCTTCTAGCTGTAGCTGGAGTTTTCTCTCCTCAGCTTCTGATTCCCTTTTTTGTTTTTCCATTTCCATTTGGAATCTTTTTTCATCCACCTGCATCTGCAGTTTCTTTTGTTCAGCTTCCATTGCTTTATCATATCGAGCAGTTGCAAATTCTTCTAACTTATCACCAGTCTTCCCAAGCAATTTACCCTGCTCAATAAAGTGCTCAAATGTAGACATGTTGTCTAACATATGAGTCCAAAACCTGAAATAATTAACTAATTTATTTCAAACCTAAGTGTAACAAGTCTTAATTAAGCACTTGTATATTCACATCACCTTATATTATCCCAGTCTCTGTGGGAAACAAGTCTCCAATCAAAGAACTTGTATATGAAATATCAGCACTCAATTCTTGATCATAAGTGCACTTCTCATTCAATAGTGCACGACACTATTCATCATTCATTTATCATCAGTATAGTAGTAACAGTGCATTAGCATAGCCCATTAACTAATTACTATAACTGTAAACAATGACTATGTAAACACATGCAGAATGTAAACATTGAAAATGTAAACAATACAAACAATGTAAACAATAACAATGTAAACAATAACAAAGATCAGCAACAATACAAAAACTTTCGCAGAAATCAACTAAAAATAAAGCAGAAATTAATGAAATATCACAAAAAATGTGACGATATCTGCGATAGAATTAAACAAAATACATGACACCACAGTGTATAAACAAAAATGTTGTATGAAACTAAATTATAGACAAGAGTAGGCTAACAAACACAAACAAATCAAAACAAAACTAAAGAATGCGAAATAATAACGAAAACAATATTAAAACATGTCATCACAGCTAACATAAATAGCAACAGAAGTCGCTTAGCAAATTCCAGTATTGGAAATTTGCAAACCTTACAGAAAACGCTCACAATAGACGACCTCTATGACGTGGCATAATCTAACGGAGACACCACCCAACCGAGAACCCGCTGAAATATAAACATATAAATATACAAATAACATATAAACATATAACATATAGAATGAGATGATACACAGAAGACTCAGCAGAAGTATAAGGGCACAGTTTACATACAAACAGGCCACTTAACTTATAGGCTTCCAATCGTAGAACAGCAGAAAAACGGATGTCAATCAACGTCCTAAAGAGCGAAGCTCCAACGATGATGGCACATCTGAACTGCTTCCACTGCTAACACGATGGTACAAGAGCTTCTGACATACTGTGTGTTGAGTTGTTTCGGCACTTGACCTTCTAATCCAAAAGTAAGTTGATGGAAATCGGTACTTGGCCTTCTTCAGAAAACAACCCGTTTCAACCGGCACTTGACCTTCTCAAAAAACGACAGCACTGGAACCTTGACAGCAGCAACTTGCTTGACTTGCGTAAAAGATAACAGCAGTCCGAGTTATCCGGCAACATGTAACAACGCCGGGTACTGTCAAATTCTTGTTTCCGTCAAAAAATTGAAATTTGACTTTTACCGGGCAACGCCGAGTACTTTGAAAATTTTGAAGATGTTGACTGTATTGAAGAATGTTAATTTCTTGAAGGATGCTGATGAATTCTTGTTGAAAATGAAGTGGGTAAGGGACCCCGTGTTTGCTGGTACCAGAATCAAACCAGCTTATGGCCACCAAATGATGCGTGATGCCATATGATGATGGATGGCATCCGCATGTCTGGTTTTGTGTAGTGTGTAGATGTGTTCAGTCAAAACAATGTTCATGCAACAATAACAGGGCAATCCACATAGGACGTCAGTAAACTCACGACGTATAAAGTCAATGAGTCTTGAAACAGCCGTTGACGTTTTTCTTCATTATTTATTGTGGACGCCACAGTGACAAAATGGTTACGCAAATGTGTAGGCACATCAAACAGTCATTATCACAGCAACATTCAATACAGCAATAAACGGTAGACAGCATTACAATGATGAGTCAGATGCATGTTATATTTCAAAGTGCTGTAAATGTAGTCAGGTGAACAACTCCATCCTTTTCTATAACAGCCAGGAGATAACCAGATGTATGAGATCAGTTCACTCTCCTTAGTTTGACTTCAGCAAGACAGACACGTCTGCCGAAGTATAAATAATGTCCTCAAAAATATCCTCTAGATAATAAAGGTTTTCCAAACCTAGTTCATTTAACAAAGTAGCAAGTAATGGTCCTTGGTACCTGCATCAACCGATGCAGTACAATGCAGCGACATGTGAGCTAGGAAAACATCTCGTGACGACGACTTTCGCAGACAGGCTATGAATCGAAATCGCTCACGACCCAAAATCAATAGAGTTAATGAAAGAGTCAATTTACCTTGCTTTCATGAAATACACAGAAATATCACGCCTCCCGACATGTGGGAAACACTAGAGGTATTATCTCGAATAAACGAAATATCCATTAAGAGGACTACACATCCCTGACAGAACAAAAATAGCGGAGATCCCCTCTTCAACGAGGCATCTCTTTCGCCATTCCAAATCGCTCACTCCCACTAGTGGTGGGCGGAAACCGATCGACAAAGAAGCAAGACAAGTCATGCGCAGTCCAGCGCAAAGCGACCACAGCTCAAACTTAACTGCATTCGATACCAACGCGAGAAGACAAATGCTTACCGAGAAAAGTGACTATAAATTCCAAGCAGTTGTTGCCCTTGCGTTATAAAACAGATATTGAAATAAAACGATGTTGCGAGAATTTATCACGCAACAGTAAGCTTGCGTGAGACAAACAAGCATGGATGGAGTATCCCTTCATAGCATTGAAGCAAACAACCTGCGATTCCGGAGTTGGATGCATCTGTTTGGATCAAAAATGGTAACTGTATGTTTGGCAATAACAGGATAGGAGGATTCTTAAATAAATTCTTTATCATAATCAGAGCCTCTTCGCACTGCGGTGTCCATAATTTTTTTTTGGACTACCTTTGGCCAACAATCCGGACAAAGGAGCAGAAATCTGTGCGAAGCGTGGTATAAATTTATGATAATAATTAACAAGCCCGAGTAAACTTCTTACTTGTTTCTTCGATGATGGAGTGGCAATCTCCAGTATACGCTTGACTGTATTGTCATCAGGGTGTAATTTATGGCTACCTATGCGGTGACCAAGAAACGTAATCTCCTGACAACCTATCTGGACCTTCGAAGGTCTTACAGTCAAACCATGTTGTCGTAGTGTAATGAGAAGAGAAGACAAACCAGTAATATGGTCTTCCCATGAGTTGTGAAATAGGCAGATGTCATCGATGTATGTGATGACATCTTTTCTATCGCCCAGAAGGCGGCGCATCATGCGCACGAATGTCGCAGGCGCGTTTACAAGGCCGAAGCACATGTAATCCCATTGGAATAATCCAAATGGAGTCGTGAAGGCAGTAAAAGGTTTGGCATGTTCAGTGAGTGGTATCTGCCAGTAGCCTTTAGACAGATCCAGTTTACTAAAGTATGTGGCCTGTGAAACTTGTGAAAGTAGGTCGTCCAACAAATGCATTGGTTCAGCGTCAGTAATTGTGATACGGTTAAGACGTCTGAAGTCAATACAAATACGGAGCGACCCATCTTTCTTTTTCACAATAACCATCGGGAAAGCATAAGGAGATTCTGATGGAGATATAACTCCTAATTTTATCATATCCTTTAGCTCCTTTTCAACCCTGTCTTTATGATGTAACGAGATAGGGTAAGGTCTTAACTTAATAGGATGATCATCCGTTAGAATGATGTCATGAGAGATTAAAGACGTATGACCTGGAAGGTCAGTAAGTACATCGTTAAAAGAAAGAAGAATTTCCCTAACTTGACTTTGTTGTGACGATGACAAAGTCGGAGAAATTGTGACATCCTTCCAAGATTCGGAAGCTTGTAACGATGGTAAAGCAAAATGTAACGGAATTGAAGACGTAGTGTCTTCCTCATTCACTAGTGCAAAAGAAGAAATATGAGGTGAAGACTCAGACACAGACACAGACACAGAGTTAATAATAGGAATTAACTCTTGTGGTCTTTCCACTGCCAATTTCAACATATTGACATGGAACGTTTTAATTTTTCCTCTTACGTTTATAGTATAGTCAACATCCGTGACTTGTTTAATAATCACAAATGGACCCTGCCATGAAACCAACAGTTTATTATCCTCATGGGGTAGGAGTAACCAGACTTTTTCCCCAGGATTAAAATATCGCAATCTTCTCCCCTGATTGTGGAATAATCTAGCTTTTTGTGTTGCTGATTTAATGCTTTCGGATGCATATGTACACGCATCAATGATTCTTTGTCTAAGGTCGATCACCAGCTCGTAACTAGTACGAGTGGATTCATCCACTGATGATCCAACCAGTAAATTTTTCAAGATCATCATCGGGCCACGAGGGTTAGAGCCGTAAACGAGCTCGAATGGACTAAAACCAGTGCTCTCGTGGGGGACCTCTCTATACGCGAATAAAGCGGCACAAAGTAGCCTGTCCCAGTCCCGAGGACATCCCTCAGTGATCTTGTGAAGAATCTGTTTGAGTGAACCGTTAAGACGTTCACAAACTCCGTTCGTTTGGGCATGATATGCACTTGAAAACGAATGGTGAATGGAGAGCATCGACTCCACTTCTTTCATAATATTTGAGGTAAATTGTGAACCTCTGTCTGATAAAATTTCCTCAGGAAAACCAATGCGACAAAAAATTGAAAACAATGCATCTGATACCGACGCAGTATTGATTGATTTCAGAGGTATAGCCTCCGGCCACCGTGTACAAAGATCTACACAGGTTAAGATATATCGGAACCCATTGTTAGATGGAATAGATAAAGGACCGATAATATCTATGGCTATTTTCTTAAATGGTCTGTCTGGTACATCCGTGATCTGTAAGGGTGCCGTGTGGAATCTGCCCTTACGTGATATGCTTTGACATGTCGTACATGTCCTACAATATAATTTTTGTGTCCTTATTGACACCAGGCCAATAAAATTGTGATGTGACTCTAAATAAAGTTCTTTTAATACCCATGTGCCCTGCCATGGGCGAGTCATGCCCTGTTTGTAACACCAAAGGTCTAAATTGTTTTGGAACAACTATCTGATGAATAATTGACCTACCATTGTCATAGTACCTTGTAAGTATGGATTTCTTAATTTGAAACCAATGTTGTGCTGATTTCGTATGTTTACTAACTTTTTTTTTTCCGCTAGCGCAAATAAACGCTGTAAACTTGGATCATTTTTTTGTTTTTCCGCAAACGCCGCTGGTGCTTCAGCAACGACGTCGGGAGACATAATTGTATCTATAATAGGTGTAGGTGGGGTGGCCATATCTGTAGCCAACTGTTGTGCTCTAGTGACAACAGCATTTGCCACCAATGGATGAGATTCAACCCATTTCGTAATCTCCTGTGGAGTACAATTTCTAACTCCAGGTATGTTACCTAAGATTATCTCAGACACGGGAGCTCTTAACCCACAAGCATACACCATACCTGTATAAAACGGTGTATCGATATAGACATGCGCTATTGGATATTCTTCTATATTACCACCAAATGTGATACATTTAACAGTTTTACCCGTAAATGCAGATGGCTCGATCAGCGAGTGTTGTATGCCGACAGTAGTAGAGCCGGTGTCACGTAAAACTCTTACTTCCTTTCCGTACAAATATGCCTTGTGGTATGTGAGACGTCCCAAATTCTCACAAGCAGACATAGAAGACATTGTATGACCACAACGAAGCGTATTTTTCCTCTCTGATATAGGATGTGATTGACAAACATAACAAGAGTCATCTAATATGCTGCATGCATTCGCATGTTTGTTATCATCATTCTCCTGATCTCTTTTGGTAGTACATGCATTAGCATGACCATGTTTGTCATTATTCTTTGAAGATGATCTGAAATGATTTGCCTTCTTTTTGCCTGATTTTGTCTTATAATAAAAATTTGATGAATCATCATTATCATCATTCCTTTTATATGATGATCCATGATCATTATAATCCCTGTAATAGTATTTGTGATAATCATCACGACCCCTGCCTTTGTGGCCTCCACGATCATGAGGTGAATAACCTCGATAACTCCGACGATAGAATCTTGACGGTGAACGATAGCGAGGGAAGTTATAAGACCCCCGATATTCATGACGAAATTGTGTACGATATCGACCGTCCGTGCTATGTGATCTAGGTCGGTGATCATAAGATCTGTGATCTTGGAGCGCTGCGCACGTAGGCATAGGATCTCGTGGACCAGATCGATGGACATCCTTATTCGGATGTGCCGTGACAAACTGTCTACCATATTTTTCATATTCTGAAATAGAGTTAGGGTGTCTTTCTTGTAAGAATGATTCTAAATCGTGACTGCATGAGGACAGCACCTTATCACGTAGCATGAGATCCATTAACCCCTCATATGATTTGGTAATACCTGATAATTCTATCCATCTATTGAAATAATGTTTAATGGAAGCAATAAATTCCCCAAAGTCAGCGTCCTTACTAGGCTTAGCCATATGGAAACGTTCTCGGAATCCAGATTCAGTTAACTGGAACCGTCTAAGAAGTACTTCTTTTACGATATCAAAATCGTTTCTGCTTTGCTCATCTAGATTCATGAAAACCTTGAGTGAGTCCCCGGTCAAAAAATCAACCAAAAGACTACTCCATCTTTCCTTTGGTATGTTCAAACCTGTAACTTTCATAATAAATCTTGATATGAATGAATCGACGCAATCTCTAGATTGGTCGAAATGTGGCATCTTCAATTTTGGATAAAATACATTTGAATTAGCTGAAGGTCGGGATTGTTCAGATTGCAACCTCGCCAATTCAATAGCCTTTTCTTTCTCAGCATTTAATCTTAAAGTCTCAAGCTCAATAGCATGTTTATGTTCTTGGTCTAATTGAAGTAGTTCCATTCTTCTTATTTGCATTTTCTCTCTATCTAATTCTCTCTCCTTTTCTTGTTGAGCTATTTCCTTCTCCTTAAGTTCTTTCTGTAATTCTCTATCTTTTTCTTGTTGAGCCATTTCTTTATCCTTTTGAGCCATTTCTTTCTCTTTTTGAGCCATTTCTTTATCTTTTTGCGCCAGTTCCAACTTTTTAAGTTCCCGTTGCTCAATTCTTTCCTGTTGCGATAAATGCTTTTCATATCTCGTTTCAGCATAAGTCTGCAAATCAGAACCTGATTTACCCAGACTTTGTCCTATTTTAATGAACTCTTCCAACGTAGACATGATGCTACGTTTTTCAATAACTTATATAAGTGTATTATTTGTTAATAGATATAATATGAATATGTGAGCTTAATTAATTACAAGTAACTATGATATTTCCTATAGCCAGAGACAAGAACAGGTGACGATAAACAATGGATGTAACAAGCAAATGAAATGATATATTCACTTATACGACGCTATGAAACATATAAAAAAGAAACTAAGTAAGTACTAGACGTAATAATTATAGAAATAAAATGTTCAAAGTAACATTACAAAAATTTACGATACAAGTCGTCCTAAACTAACATTGAGACAGAGAGATGTTTAGATCACAAACGAATAAAATAGTGACACAAAACGGAAATTAATTTATTTAAATTAAATGACGTAGGCACTTGACATCACAACTAGCACAAGCAAAGTGGTTATATGGCTTACTGAAGAAACATTTATTTCCTAACTCAAAAGAAAAATTAATAATCAGTTAGATCCTCAGTAAGCAAATATAAGCAATTATCCCTAAAAGTCGTTAAAATTGCTTAAATCTTCCAAAGGAATATAGAAGCAATGATAAGCCCTATCCATCCGTCCCGCGAAGTTACATAAAATACATTGATAGTAAACACGTAATGATAAAAACTAGGACTGCAAAGTAAGACAGACAAGTGACAGTGGAGGAAGAATTGAAGACCAAAGCTAGCCAACTGGACAACACAATCTAGTCGAAAGCTCTAATTTAGACAAGAACTTATCTTCATGTGGTCATGCCATAGTGATCCTCAAAATAAACAAAATGCTCCCAGCTGTTCAGACTTGTTTTCACAGAGAAGCAGACTTGACCGGTTGAACGAAGATTTTCAAACGTGATATTGAAAGAAATTCTGTTGAAATACTTCCCCGGTTGCTCTGGAGGTTTAACAAGTGTATGGATTGTCTTTCTGGTTCTATGTGCTCGTTCAGGATCAAAAATTGAATGACATTCGATCGATTTGATTCAGCGACTCAGCGACCGTTAATCGGAGTGAAGACTCGACCTTGACCTTCGTAACTTGATGTGTAAATTTGAGTTGCCAGCTTGGACTTGCGTCTTGAATGAGACTTTCTTGAACTGTTCAATTTCCACTGTTACTTTGCCTGTGACGAACTGAATTGATCTTGAAGTTGTTTCCACTAGAATCTTCCCAACTTGAAGCCTGATTCATGAACATTAGTTCGTTCAATTGGGTAACGGAAAAGATGAATTCTGAAAATTGTCCGAACACTTCTTGACACCAGTATGTTACGGTCTCCCGCTGTATCTTTTCTTGCTAGATGTTATTAAAAGATTCAGCGCCGTTGGACGTGAGTTTATTGGGTTGCTTGTCAATATTTCAGATATTATAATTCATCCATTCTAATTCCAGTTTTCTAGTTCGAGTGCAGTTTTTAAGCCATTCTGGTGTGATTAAATTATTATTATATTCAGTGTCGTTATTATATTAATTCTTCCACAGTGTTGGTTAGCTTATAGTTAGTCTTAGAAAATACCTGTGATAATCTGGACTGACCTTGCAAGGATTAATGACAGTCACAGCACAGAGTGAGAACTTGTATAATTCAGGCAACCAACAAGTTCCATGGACGACTGAACAATTTAATATATCCTTTTACACAATGGTGCAACAACAATTCACACATTTAAATTGGCTTCATCATAGTTTTAAGCTCTACACAATTGTTCCTCTCACAGACTTAGCTCGTCTGGGTTAACCGTTAAGTTTATAGCGTAATAGAGTGTGCAACCAACTCTTACCGAATCCGATCCTTAGAATTATTATCCCTTCACAATACTAGTGAGTACATTATCTGTAAATCTATAGATCCTGTCTATGTATAATTATTCAACGTCTTTGGCTTGCATCGCCCGGTCTTAACTGCCGTGTATATAAGTTCAAGGTGAACGTAATCTGCTTGGTTCACGAATCTAATACGGACTCTACCTGGTCCTATAATCAATTTTGATACGGATCCTTTCGCTATCTTACACTTTCCAGTGGATCTACCGTTCCACATATATATATATAATCAGTGGCTGTGCCACATATTCAAACACGATCCTTAAGTGGTTTTACCACACATTTCAACACTGCCGTTAGGCTCAATGGCCACACATAGACTAGAAGGTAACTAAGCTAGACGCGTCATACATTGATTTGCGCGATTTCTGGTCTTAGTTTATTTGAGGTGTCCAGCGGTGCACGCACGTGGAATGTGGCCACCATCCACATGCCTGCAAGCCGCAAGACAGTCCTCAACAATCATTTTGAACCTGAGACAAGAAGACAGTCAATGGAGTGGCATCATCCGCAGTCACCAAGAAGAAAGAAATTCAAGACAATTCCTTCAGCTGGAAAGGTCATGATCACTGTCTTTTGGGACATTGAAGGTGTGATTCTTGTGGACGTTATGTCAAGAGGAGAGACAATCAATTCGCAAGCTTACATTAAGACATTGAAAAAACTCAATCAACGTTTTCGCAGAGTTCGGCCGCACAAGAATCCAACAGACCTGCTTCTCCTTCACGACAATGCGCGCCCTCACAAAAGTCTGGCAACACGGGAAGCAATCATCAAATTGGGTTGGACTGTACTACCCCATCCACCCTATAGTCCCGATTTGGCACCCTCTGATTTTCATCTATTTGGTCCACTTAAAGATGCACTCCGTGGGACAAGGTTTGAAGATGATGAAGGAGTGATTCATGCAGCGAAGTGCTACATTCTTCTTCTTTCTTCTTCCGTCCTTAGCCAACGACCGGCAAAGCAGTCAGTGGCCATTACGCCTAGTGGCGTCTTAAGGGCAACAGCGAATAGATTTTCTTTGCCGCTGTTCCCATCACGCCTAATGGCGTCTTTAGGGCAACGACAAATCAATCCGTTTGTTGTTGTTTCCGTAATCAAAGTAACTGGCAAACGGGTGATCAGCCCGTTGGGGAAGTGCTACATGATCAAGACAAAATCTGGTACGGGCTAGGAATACATGCACTTGTTTCGCGCTGGCATAAAGCCGTACAAGTTGATGGGGATTATGTTGAATAATACCGATGTTTACATGACATATTCATGTATATTGTATATAAATTTCATGCTTTTTGAATAAACAGCTCCTGAGAAAAACGATGTGGTGCATTACTTTCTGAACGCCCCAGTGTCTTGTTCTCCTCAAATGTGAGACAAGGATTGTATATAAAACAGCCGTTTGATTGAGAATGCATCACGGTTCAGTGAGTTCCCTACTTCACAGCAAAGGCTGCCAACGTTATTTAAATAGCGAAACACTTTATCACACTTGCACGATGTCGAGCAATACCACTGAAAATTATAAAACAAATACATAACGTCTTTATCACACGTGGTGATAATGAGAGCCCGAGCACTGCATGATGGTGGAAAATCAATAAATTATTGTGACGTCAGTGTCTAGTTGTGTAAGCGAACAGAGATCATCATTTTCCTCTGCGATCTTTATGAATTAGGGAGCGACAGCTTCAGCTATTCCATGTTCAAGAAACCTCAACCAAGTTGTCGCATGCTCTTGCAGCGGGTTCTTCTGTGGAAATTTGTAAAACAGGATGTTCTTGCTAGCCCCATGCACAACTTCATATTAGTCGTCTTATACGACATGCATGAGGATGCAGTAGTCCTGTTATATCTTTGCCTCTTCAAAGACCCCCCGGGAAACACACAGGGCTGCGAGCACAGATAATGAAAGGTAATCAGAAAAAGCTTTTTTTTTAAAAATGAAGCGCACCTGAAAGATGTATCGAAAGAATCTGATATACTGAAAGAGTTATTAATATCAAATTTACTTAGAGATAAAAATTATCGATAACATATCAGAGTAAGGACCGCTGCGTTACCTTTCGCTTCAATGACAGCAGAAATCAAAGCACTTCCGGGAAAAGCGCTCAACTGTTGCCGTGTTAATGGACACACTGAACGTAAGGTTTATCGACTGTACATGAACGAACAGAGCAAACTAGGGTAAAACACGGATAAACAGAGCGATACGCTGAGATTAGAAAAATGAAAATATAGTGAGTGTGACACTGACGAGTATCCACTGAGAAAACGGCATCGTCTAAAATAGGGGGAGAAGAAGAAAGGCAAAGAGCCTTTTCTGTGAGGCGGCAAAGCCGACTACGGGGAAACAATGGGTTGGGGGTGACAAAGCTGCCGTGGTCTGAAATGATATGGTGCGAAGCTGTTTAAACGTAGTGATGAATGTACGGAAGCAAGAGTTGTAGATTTAGTAAACACAGAACTGTTCTCATATCGCAACTATCACTGATCCCATCAGATATTATGATATCATTTAAGTTTAAACGTAGTGATGAATGTATGGAAGCAAGAGTTGTAGATTTAGTAAACACACAACTGTTCTCATATCGCAACTATCACTGATCCCATCAGATATTATGATATCATTTAAGTTTAAACGTAGTGATGAATGTATGGAAGCAAGAGTTGTAGATTTAGTAATCACAGAACTGTTCTCATATCGCAACTATCACTGATCCCATCAGATATTATGATATCATTTAAGTCATATCGCAAAACGTAGTGATGTTTAAAATGTGAATGTATGGAAGCAAGAGTTGTAGATTTAGTAAACACACAACTGTTCTCATATCGCAACTATCACTGATCCCATCAGATATTGTGATATCATTTAAGTTTAAGAGTTGAATGGAAAAAACACACACATAGTAATACGTCTTACAAGGAGAAAGGACAAGAAAAACCTACGTTGCGGCCACAAGGCCTTCGTCAGGGACAGACAAACAAGAGACAGGAGGGAAAGAAAATGAGAATTAAGTAGAGAACATGAAACTATAAAAATAAGAGAAAAAAAACTCCCTTATGTCCAGTCACATGGTGAAGCAAGATGGCTGCCACTAAACCGGAAAGCGGAAGTCGATAGTACATTAAAAACAAAAAAAATAGAAATAATGAAAACAAGGACTGGATAAGAGTGAGGGAAGAAAAAAAAATTGTTAAGAAAAAATTAATTAATTTAAAAAAATAAATAAATAAATAAAATAAAATGAAATAAAAAAAATTAAAAATTAAAAAATTAAAATATGTAAAGTGAGGGAAAAACGATTTTTAAAAAAATGGGTGATCGTATCAAAGTAAAAAATCATCATACAACTGGGGTTAGATAGAGAAAGGCGTCTCAGACAAAAGAATGTTGGGTATTCAAACCGTGTGGTTTAAGGCAACCCATAAGATGGATGAGGCGTTGTTCCTGGCGAAACCGACTGTTGGCGTCCGAGGAACAAGATCTGATCGCTGTCACCTGGATGTCAGTGGCACCGTGGTGGTCAGGGCCATTGAAGTGGATGGCCACAGGTGTGGATTTAAACTGAGAGATGTCGTAGAGGTGTCTGCAAAATCGGTCGCCCAGTCGTGTGCCCGTTTGGCCGATGTAAGTAATGGTGCAACGTTTGCATATAATAGCATAAATGACGTTGCGTGACTCACATGTGAAGCCATGGGTAATGGTGAACTTGGCGTTAGGGAACGAGACTGAACGTGTTTCTATTACATACTGACATGTCTTACGGTTACATGGCTTGGTCCCAAAGTGGCCATCGTTGACGGTTTTCAAACGGCTGTGGATTAGGAGGTCCCTCTAATTTTTATCCCGTCTATATTCCAGAGGGCTAACTTGGTTTGTCTCGCAACCGAACACCCAGCACGGAGTTGAGCCCACACACGTTTATCGATTGACGTGCATTTAAATGCACGCGAGCATGCCTATGCCGCAGGGTAAGATGGACGTTAAGTTCACAGCCTCATTTATAATTTTATTCCTATGTGGATATATAATTCATATCTATGGAGTTTAATTATTTATAGTGTTTTTAAGGAATTTGCCAAGGGAAAAGAGGTTTGAAAATTTTAGAAAGATTATTATTAATTTTTCTTATCATTGTTTAAGAGTGCTTTTTGCACCTAGCCTCATAGCTAAATGTGCGAAAGACTGCTTTCCCATTTCTTCTATTCGTTAATGGTTAACTGAATGAAAGATTTTCCTCTAGGATAATATAATGAAGTGACTAATAGTTTTATACTTCACATTCATCAAGGTTGTTAGATCATCATCACAGACTTACATGAGCACACACTTTCACTCTCAATATATTTAACACTTTTATGTGCAACTCAATTCATGTATCATAATAAGAGAATTAAAAACAAAACGATCAGATAGGAAGAAGCCACAGTGAGTAATAAAATTAAAGTCAACTATGAATATTAGATGTGGAACTATGATGAAATCATTTTGTGTCTTCAGTCCTGCTAAATCTGAGTCTACACATTACGTGTCTGACCAGAGAGAGGTTAGCAAAGCGTACATCCGGATAGCAGAATTTACAAGATAGAACATCATACACTTCCTTAAGTTACAAGAAAGATCTCCACGCCGGCGTTTGTAAAAATTGGTGAATCAGCATTTATTCACCTGTTTCCCAAGTGCTCACAAGTTGATTTGCATATACGTATATCAAGGTCAACTCACTCAGCAGCTTACTGCCTCTCAGTTAAAGCACGGGCAAGTTGATTCTCATATTTATATCAAGTTCAACTCAATCAAAAGCGTTTTTCCTGAATCAAAACTGCACACTCACAAGATGATGAATCTATATATCCCGATCACTTAGTCCCAATGTGATTCGCCAAGATATCACGCTCAAATCACCAAGTTCAGCTACTCACTACGACAGTGCATAAAGTAAATTCATCTACTCTCATCGTGTATTGCACGACGTAAATTCACTCAGACAAGCTTCATTGCACGAAACGCATTTGTTACCAGAAGATCATGTCGCGAAGAGCTCCAGTCAAGTCAGTTCCTGTTCAATATCAGACAGCAGACACTTTCCTGAGGCAAATGTCACCGGTTTGTCGACGCTAGAGAAATTCTTCCAAGCGTTGATGAACAGTATATCTTCCAAGATCTCATTACTACACGTGCAAATGTTTTCACCAATAAGACCTCGTCTTGGAGATAACCTACACGGCGTAACATACACCTACATTGGACAGTCTATGCATACCTGTGTATAATCAATACATTGGAGGAAAGTTGAGAGACACATAGACAGTGTAGATTTGACATCAGTATGGTAACACTTAATATATCACATCTTCATTTAACTATTGACAACATTCCATAGGCCATCCCCATAGACAACTACTGTTGTAGGTTGCTCGCAATACGACACTATATGAAATACTTCATGAAGAACAAAAATATAAATGATGATGATAGAGATGGTGATGATGGTGGTGATGATGATAGGGATAACGCATTCCGCATACGTTTAGTGTTTTGTCTGACTATCAATGACTCGTGGGAACAAACTCTGTCTACTTATCTCATGCATTTTTCAGTTTGGGTCAGCTTTACATTGATCTTGCACCATTAAGATCATGTGGCTCTCTAATTATTGTATCTGGAGATTCAGAAATTATAACGTATGTATAAACAAACAAAAAAAAAAGATCGGCTACCACGACAAATTTCGGACATTAAGAGCCAGGGATCCGGGCCTCCAGGACGACCCAGAGTTCGCTGGGAGAACAACATTAGACCTATCTGAAAGACCGAGGACTAGTTTGGAACCAGGCCAGAAGGAAGACAGCCGATAGGATAGTATGACGCTTTCTCTGGCAAACCTCTACACTCCAGGGTAAAAGGGGAGCGACTAAGTAAGAAAAATGTGATAGCTCAGCAATGAAATACTAGCGAGCAGAAGCTCTGAGTCGGCAAAGTTTGTTGTTAAATTAATTCGCAAAAATGATAACTTGAAACTTCGCTAAACATCGGTTTGGGAAAGTCTGTTTTGATGATCCGACTAGCAATGTCAAAACATCTCTAGGCCTGGAAATAACATACATTCCTATTCATTGTTTAATTAATGCTAACGCAAACATGGACGAGTTTATTCACATAAAAAACAAGGTCAAAATATTAGTTCAAAAAGTGTAAAACGTGTGAACATGGGATGAATTAATTGATTTATAATTTAAGAAAGTAGCATTCAGCTCTCTATTTGAATTCCAACATTCAGTGCAACTTCCTTCCACAAACACTTACTTAACTTGGTTAAATATTTCATGCTGACTCAACGTTGGTTTGAATCCCCAAGGCCCGATGTCAAGAACCACAGAATGGGCCGCCTCCAATGATATACTAGGTATTTGGCGAAAGGTGACTAAGGATAGTTGTGCATGAGGCTACAAGCAGAACGTTTAAAAAAATTGCTGTGGAAACTATCGAAGCAACAAGGCATGCAGTACTTTGACGCAGCTATTTGTAAAAAGGCCATTTGTAACTGGGGTTACTTGTTCCATAAGAAGCGAACAAGCGATATGCGCGTGCACACAAGTGAACGCCCATACACATACAAATACCTGATTATTGAAATCAGCCTAAAGTAATTGCTTACGATGTTCTTTATCAGTTCTGTTGTTGCCGCTCTTACTAGCAAGTATCTTTCTTCGCAAGAAACTAATGAAGTGAGTAACCAGCTAAATTTATGTAATAACAATAAAATGAAAGAAACATAATACAGTAGAGGAGCTGTAGGAAAGAGATGGTCAAACAACATTGTATTCCTGCCAACAACCGAAAATTAACGCAAAAATGAATGTGCATAAGAGAAAGAAAATGAAGACATAAATAAATAACGAGATAAATCTCTAGCTAACACACTTAAAGACTTCACTAAGGCAAAATACAACGCCTGTCGCTGGTCAATTTCTAACGATGACGGCACAAATACTGACTTATAATTCTAGTTGGATATGGTTGAAACTATTTGCTTCTTGTGGAAAACAAGTGACTGGAAAATGACATTGAAACAAAGAAGGTATATGTAATACGGATGAACAGTTACGTCATGTTTTAACTTAAAATAAAAACAACAACAACATCAAACAAAAATGTGATATTCTCACTTACTTACTTAGTCGTTCCCCTTCTACCGTGAGGTGCAGAGGTTTGGAAGAGAGAGCGCCAGACTATCCCATCGGCTGTTTTCCTCCTGGCCTGGTTCCATTCTAGTCCTCGGTCCTTCAAAGATTGTCTAATGTTGTCCTCCCAGCGGACTCTGGGTCGTCCTGGGGGTCTGGATCCCTGGCTCTTTGTTTTCCATGCTTGTCGTGGTAGCCGATCTTCTCCCATTCTGCAGACATGGCCAAACCATCTTAGTTGGGACTGTTCAACTTGGGTCTGCAAGGGGTGGGATTTTAGGCCTTGACGTATCGTCTGGTTGCGGACCATGTCTCTTCTTGTTACTTTAACCACCTTCCTCAGATACCTCATTTCTGAGGTTTGGATCTCGCTTTTATGGGTTGTAGTCATTGCCCATGACTCGCATCCATATGTCAAGACTGGGACATAGGTGAAGCGGTATACAGCCATCTTCATTTTCTTACCAACCTCTCTCTTGCTGAGGAATCCTAGATTTATGGCCTGAAAAAGTCTCCCAGCTGCTGCTTTTCGAGTGGCCAACTCTTCTTTGATGCCTCCCTTTCGGTCTATAATAGCTCCGAGATATTTAAAGTGGTCGACCTGCTCCAGGACCTGTTCTCCCAGCTTAATCTGATGTCTTCTTTCTTCTCCTGATATCACCATGGATTTTGTTTTAGAGCTACTTATGACCATCCCTCTCTTCTCCAGCTCTTCCTTCCAGACTTGCAGGTTGGATTGGAGATGTGCCTCTGATTTAGCAATCAGGGCAACATCATCAGCAAATGCCAGCTCTGAAATACATACCTGTCTCATCTTCCAGTACCCCACTGAATACTTTCTTGTTCTCTCCTTACATGACTTGATAACATCGTCCATGAGGAGTATGAAAAGATAAGGTGACAGGATATCACCTTGTCTTACACCAGTGGTGGTCCTGAACTCTTCTGACTTATGGTTTGCTGTCCTCACATAATTTCTGCAAGACTTGTAGAAGCTCTGCATAGCATGAATCAGAGGTGCTGGAATGTTCTTCCTTGCCAAACAGTCCCAAAGTTTGCTCCAGGGGACCCTGTCAAATGTTTTTTCCAGATCTATGAAACAAAGATGGATCTCACTCTTATACTCAAGGGCCTTTTCACTCAGCTGTCTGAGTGTGAAGATTAGGTCTAGAGTACTTCGGTTTGCTCGGAATCCGCACTGGACCTCACCCAATTGTGGCTCAGCTAGGCGTCGGAGTCTCTGCTCTAGGATTCTAGAGTAGATTTTACCAGGGACACTTAGAAGGGATATGCCTCTATGGTTTCCACATTGTCGATTGTCACCCTTTTTGAAAATTGGTGTTATTATGATGTTGCAATCTATGCCATTTTCTTCTCTCTTATTTTCTCTTTGACTTCCTCTGTCCACCAAGGTGTCCTCTTTCTCTTGTTCCCAAGTCGGGCTTCACCACATGCTTCTGCAGCAGCTGTCTTTATGATGTCCTTGAATTTAAGCCACAGGGTTTCCAATTCATCAGGTTGTTCTTCTGTGTTTCTCACCGCTGTAGCAATAAGCCCCTGATATCTGGTCTTAATTTCTGGCTCTCTCAGCTTGTAGGTCTTAATGCTCATTTTTTCTGTTCGTTTACTTGGTTTCTTGCGTGATGCTGGGCAGTTCCTAGGCTGAGCAACTCTTTCAGTTATTCTTTTGATTGTAAGCAGGTGTAGCAAAGTTAGATTTTGCTGGGGAAGTTATGATGGTATCCTAAAAAGAATGAAATCCGCGTATGTATTAACCGTGTGAGGTCAAGCACATGTAGGCCCCTGACTCTATAAATGATGATGATGAATTATGTGCAGGGAACCTAACGCTACCTCCCTAGATCTCACACGGTCACTATTTTGGCTCTAGTGTCTGGTGTATGATGTACCTAGTGTCTAGGGGAGAAATGAAATGATGGTACACAACACAAAAACACTTTAAGTTTCTATGAGGAAGTGAATAAAACCTGTGGTTAAGTTTTTCTTTAAATTTGATAATTTTTTGTACAATTTATTTTGCCTGTCAAGTCATATCGTTTGGACAGGTCTTTGAAAATGAGGACAAGATAGTTTACATAAAAGATTAACTAAAATTGTGTGGGCAATCTGCCCAAATAACTACAAAGTTAATATATGTCTTTCCTGTTGGAATGTTCACAGTTTACACTTTATTCTTCTAAGAGGGAGAGTCACTGTGTATGAGGGGCTGTATTATCATCATACCCCATCAACTTCCTGAGTATGATTTGAAATACCAAGGTTTATTTAAACCGAAACTGTCAGATATACCCAGGTCCTTAACATATCACCTGGGGTTTCTTGTTGAATAATAAGATAGTGTGTAGTTGCAGATATATCGATATCACGTCACACGCCCAAGCTCCTGCTGTTATCTCTTGACAGCATACATGAAGTGTAGGAGACTTCTTGGCGTTATCGTCACTCCTCGGGTTTCCTGTCACCAGCTGGCAACAGGAAACAAAACCACAAATCAAGAAATATAAACAAATGACGCTGACTTTGCAAAGAAATGGCCTCAGTTTCTTCTGCTCCATCCAGACTGTGAAATAGTTATTTAGTTATTTAATTTACTTTTAAATTTATCACAGCTGTTCTCAGCGTATCTGAATAAAAAATACTGTTCAACTGGCAATGAATAGTGAAAGCTTTTTGCTAATATTTAGTAGCACTGGCCAATCGAAAGCTTGCGACTACCAGACTTCAAATGCAGTTTTTGAAAAACAAAAATAATTCCAAACATACTCTGCGTCTGGTAGTCGATTGGCCAGTCTGCTTTAGTTATGCCAATATAAAACGATGTTAGTTTTTGGTAACAATTTTCCTACCACTCCCCTCTCCTCCTGTACTCTTGTTAACCAAGCGAATTTGAATTTACCTCAATGCCTCCCTTCTAAGCCGGTGTCCCCACTAACGTTATGAAAAAAAACAAGCAGGAACAACAGTCTGTCTGGTCGTGCGTCCGTAGACATTTAGTATTTTCTCAATAACTTGGCTAATACTAGGACTATTATATTATTTAAAACACATTCTTGCTCAGTGGACTCTAAGCTATACTACCATATGATTTTTATGTTCAGTTTCATTATGGTTTTAGATTTTCAATTTTGTCACCGGTCATCGTCAAATAAATATTTTACACAAGACCGCCTGTCACGAAGTGTATTCGCCGCCTTTTCTCTCCGTCAATCTTTTCTCATACCAAAACATTCCTTCTCTCTAAATTTTCTAGAATCTCTACCAATCATCAAAACCCATCAGGAGATCTCCCATTTGCTGCGGAAAATAAATTCCTTTGTTCTTCGTTTGACTGGCAAAACCACTGACCTTTTAAAGCTGTGAACTTTAAATCGCGCCCTGAATAATTACAGTTTAGCCAACGGGATAGGCAGCCGTATATTGACTTTTGACCTTTGACCTCAGCAACCAAACTGAAACCTGGAGAAATTAGGCGCGATTTTCAAGGCATATTCTGGTAAGCCCATTCTCTCGCTAGCCCATTCTCTCGCTAGGCAGCGACCGGCCTGGACAATATAGTCTGGTTAAGAAATAGAGGGGCCCGGTCATTTTAAACAGCAGTGGTTGTGAGCGCAGCGAGTAAGTGATCTAATATTGTTTATTTGAATACATGAATAATAATCTTATGTTTATCTACAACATATCATGTCAGTATCTTTTGTTTTTCACTGTGACAGAAATTAATATCCTTGATTTTGTGCAGGAGACACCAACATTATGTATACTGAAAGTTTCATCTATGAACTACGCTTGTCTTGTTTTATACTGAATGAGTTCTACTAATTTTAATGTATGATTTCAGCCATGATTATCCTTGTCAAATATTAATCCTGAACTGATTTCTGCAAATATCCTTATTATATTTTAATGTTTATGTGTATGTGTTATGATGGTATTATCAAGGTATATGAATGCCTATCACATAAACATAGAACTAGGTAATAATGGGCAACAGCACTGTAGCCAATTTCCTAATGAATATGTTGACTGACTTGTAATTCAGTGGTTCTCAAACCTTGGCAGCAATGACACCCCACCATGTTACAGATGAATAGAAAACTATTACCCAGTGGTTCTCAAACCATGGTTGACAGTGACCCCACCTTGAATTTACTGCTCTATGGGCACAATGTAGACCAGTGGTTCTAAAACTTTTGATGACCACTGCCCCAAACTTCACAGTTGGGGAAGCTAACAGCCCATATGCTGGAAATCACTGCGGTAAACAAGCTGTAAGCCAGATATAGGTTGAGATCCACCTGTTTGCTTATAACATCAGTTATGCTATAGTATTTCCTAGATAATAAATAGCAATTTGTTATTGATGTTAGCTATGAATGTTTGTTAGATTTCTGATGGACGATTAGCGCCCAGCAGATATGGGAAATGACTTCTCTGGCAAGATTACTAATGGAGCTCAAATTGTTTGTCAATCCAGTCCTATCCGGTTGTCATACCAGAAGACTAAAGCATAAGCAGTGTTCTCAAGGGCAGACATACTCCATCCCAGTTGGTGATGAGCCCTGTGTCAAGACGGAGAAGAAGCAACTGGCCATCCTCTGAAACCCTAAAAAGAACTTGCGGGACCTGGAGTGCTGGGACATATTGAACCCCTGGCAACAAGACTACATCAGCATTTGAGATGAGTATCTGAACATGCCAGCAGAATCACTAAAGAATATTCCCTTTGTCCAGTGATGACAAATTAATTCTAACATGGTTCAGAACCATTCATAGATTAGGGAACATATCATATAGTTGTATATTTGAATATATTGTGAGATTCTATTTTCATTTTTGTAAACTTTACATAACCGAGTCTGTTGTTATTTTCTTTGTAATATTTAAATGGGTTGTATAGTTTTAGTAACATAAATCTACACCCTGGGGGCAGAGCCAAAATTAATAAACACTATTGGGTCAGGATATTTTTAATGTGGCTGGGCACCAAATCTCTTATCCATCTATATGTACTATACATAGTCCTTTGTAGGATATCGGATAAAGAATTTATCGCCTAGAGAATATCCTGTTTAGTTTCACCAGAATTCTCTTAGAAAGTTTTTTGAGTGGACTAATTCCCGAGGAGAGACTGTGCATTCAACCTGCAGTCTGGAAGAGTTTCCTCTAAAGATTATCTTTTATTCTTCCATCAAGTCTGTCATACTTACACTTTCTCCCTCAAAACAAAAAATGCATTTCGCTACACCGCCATCTTCCCCTCTCTTTCATCTCGCTAGCATGTATTTTTCAAATAACTAACTTGTTTTTGTGACGTCAGAAACATTACCGCGAGGAGGCAATAAAATTGTCTGCGTGTTTTTCCTCTGTTGGCTTTGCTCTAGCGTGTATATAAGCATGGCGGACTGTCAAGCGAGGCGGGGT